>JAUJPO010074897.1:0-11309 GCA_032270745.1 Tiaropsis multicirrata
CATTATTCAACATTTTTAGTCTACTCTGTTTCAGTAAATCTGTTAGCCCACTTATTAAAGCTATATCTAGCTAAGCTTTATTGGCTGACCTTCCAGCAATATAACAGGTCTTTCCGTTATGAAAGAATAGTGTTAAGAATTTTAGGTCGCTTGTAAAATATACAAATTCTTCTGTATCACCAATCTTAGCTTCACCAGTTCATTCATGTAATTCACGAGCTGGGCCTTCACCCCCGACGGGCTACTTGTTGTCTTTTACAATAGATGTCAAGTTACTGTAGCTACATGAAATAAGTTAAAATTTTTGATTTGCTCAATATATGACTTGAACTAACATTTTTCTTAGGAATAGCCTGAATATTTGTACATCGAGTTACCAGCTGTCAAGCTTTAGTTATATGGGACTTAATAATAATGTTTTCTGATAACATCAGTCAGAGAATCCATCCAAAAAAGCATCCTTATAACATTACCAAAATTAAAATTAACATCAACTTTTTACGAAGGAGTTTGCAAAAAAAAAAGGTTTATACAATATATACTGTTCAAACGAAAAAACAATAAGTGTATTGATTACGATGCAAACACTTACAAATCCCAGTGGCTCCACTATACCATACCTAGTCCAGAGTAGGTACACACTGTTGTTGACTCTATAGTTCAAGTAAGATTTTAAAGCAAATTTATTCCCCAGATGGAACGCACACAAATTTTTGGTAATTATGACTTTTACAACTCTTCCAACGAGATGTGACTCCTTCATACGGAAATTTTTTCTTTTATATCACGTGTCATTTTTCAGTTCTTAAATAAGAAGGAGAAAAGAAGAACATGAAAATCGCGCTGGATAGAATTGTTCAATTTTCTTTTACGGCTCTTGAAAATTTCAAGTAATTTAATTGATGCTAAATAAAATAGAGTATAGACAAAAACACCTGCTTTACTGGATTTTAAAGATGCAAGCAAGGACAAAAACTTGCCAGTATTCCCTGACTGAACATCAGAAGATAATAAGCCGAGTTCTTCAGAGTAACTGTGATTGAAAGTGATGTCTAAGTTGTAATTTTCGAGTTAAAAACTTAAGAGTTGCAAATTATACGCCATAAGAATTATTATTTATATATAACAAGGTATTATTTTGTAAATACAAGTTTTATGAGTTGCAACTCTGACCTGTGTACGTCTTGTGTATCTTAATTTATATAAGGACTGTTGATCACCTTATTACTAGACCAAAAGCAATCGGCTCAAGCAAAATAATAAGTTCAGGAAAATTTTAAATTCGATCAACGCAGAACAACTCGACATCAAGTCTGGAGTTCGTGCACAGTACGTCGAATATATTCAGTGTAAGGATGCCCCCAGACCAGGTCTAATCTGTCTTCACCCTCAAAACATCTTCAGCGTGGCTTTGGCACGGATTCGATACTGGCTCAACATAACTCTTATTTTGAAAAACTCAAAATAACTCTTCAATTAAAAGATAACTCGAAACTAGTCTTTGAAAGTCATGGAAGTCCATATTTAACCCATAAGCAAAATACAACGTTAAGTGTAATTGGGCATCTTTTCTATTGACCAGAACGCACTTGGTAGCGCAAACAACCCTAACTTTCCTTCAAAAATAATTTTGAGAAGTGCGCAGTGTGTAATTTGAGCCTTTTGGGCCATTGACCCTTTGACAGTTCAAGTACTGGAAGTGTGTAAAAACTGGAAGTGCGTGGTGAGCCGTCAGGGCCATTGTACCAATCAACCCATCATCAAAACAATATAAAATTTTGATTGGTGTTCGATTGCATTGCATTCGTCATGTTATGTCAATCGAAATTTTTGATTGACTTTGTTTCCTGGACTATTATTTTTTTCACTTTTTATTCCCTACATTTATTGATCTACTTAATGGGATAAAATTTCGCGGATTTCGCAGATTTTTGCCCTATTTGCGAAAATAAGTCCAGCAAAAAAAAGGGCCACCTTCACTTACTTTGACATCATAAAAAAGGAGTCAGTCCAGTCAAATAGATCACATATGTTAATGTATCATTTCTAATGACTTTAAAGCACAATTAAAAAAACCATGCATTATAAGAAAGCTCTGCAGAGTGAAAAGTCATTTGAGGGAAATTGGGTGGTCAAGTCAAGGAGCTTGATGAGCTTATCTTACATCCCCAGATTAGTAGCATTTCATGATATTGTATATAACACACAAACAATTACTTACTTATTACTAATTATTTTTTTTGTTATTTGGTGATTCTCAAAGATTTGCTGGGTGAAAAAACTTCATTTTAGCCTTAAAATGTTTACAGAATTATATCACGTCGTTTAGTGACGGAATATCATTAAAAACTGCTGGTTCGTTCGCGCTAATGATTTTTTACGAAATTTTCATTTACAAAATGGTACTTTGGGCTTGTAGTTTAATGACGAAAAGTACAAAAAGTCTTTAAATGAACATGAAGCTTCTAATCATACTTTTCGTTAATGATTTTTTTAATAATTAGGTAAAAGATTTTGCCTTTTAAGCAGCATTTTGTTATTTATTAGTGTTTATTATTAAATGATACATAATTGATCTTGTTGACTCGAATGATGACTGCAGCCTTGAAAAATAAACAAATTGTGGAAGATTTATCATTATGCTACAAAAAGATAAATTTCTCCTTTATGCTCAAGACCCTGAAAGCTTTCTCTTTATTTTTTACTGTCCGATGAAAGATTATGTATATTTAGAGCAAACAGAAGAAAATTTATTATAGATTTAAAAAAAATAGATTAACCATTTCTGTTTTTAAGATAAAGAATCAAGATGTTTCCAGCAACTCAATGTGTACCAGGTGCCTGGGAAAAGGTAATTTCTCTTAGAATAAATTTTCTAATTCTTTTTCACTAAGGAAAAAAACTCAATATAAACCTCCAATTGTAGTAAAACAGACAAAATGCTAGAAATTATTTTGATAGTACCCTAACTGACCCTGAAAGATGAATGAAATATTAGTTCAATAAATTGAATTTCTCTTTCCTAAACAATAAAAAAGAAATATTTTCATTATTTTCTTTCATTTTGTTTTATTTAGGAGAAAGTCAAGACTTTATTGAAAAAATTTGAATTCACACGAGAATCAGCTGAGTATTTAATTTACCGAATGAATCAAGATTTTTCTGTGGGATTAGAGAGTGATGTAAGAAGCCCAATTAAAATGTTGTTAACTTATGTTCATAGTTTGCCAGATGGATCCGAGGAAGGCGACTATTTTGCCTTGGATTTAGGTGGTACCAATTTCCGTGTATTGCTAGTCAAATTGCATGATGGAAACGTGAGAATGAGTAACGAAATTTTCCCAATCTCGCAAGAAATCATGAAAGGGGATGCTGATGGTCTATTTGGTTACATTGCTGAATGCCTGGCAAAATTTGCCAAACAAAAGTTGGGTCAGGAGACGAGGAAACTTGGCACAGTAGGCTTTACCTTTTCTTTTCCTGTACAACAACTCAGCTTGACATCTGGAGAGTTGATCAAATGGACTAAAGGTTTTGATGTGGATGGTGTGGTAAATGAGGATGTTGTTGAACTACTTCAGAATGCAATCAAAAAACGAAATGTAAAATAACATATACTCTGAGCTCATCTTAAATTCTCAATGAATTTTAACAATTTTGACTTTTTAACAAAGTGGGAGATTAAAATTGAGAGAGTTTAATGTCTATTTTTTTTACTCAGGGGTTTTTGTTCAAAGTAGCTTCAACATTTACTATATACAAGGGGAAAATTGAAATTGAGAAAGTTAAAAAAATATCATGATATATAAAGTATATTTTTCTTATATTTTGTCCTTAGGAAATCGAAGTAGAGCAGATTGCATTATTGAATGATACAACAGGAGTGATGATGTCATGTGCTTACAATGACCCCGATGTTATGGTCGGCATGATCTTAGGTAATTTTAACTCATTCAGGTCCTAATAAATCAAGGTGTGTATTAGTGGACAACAGCAAGATGTTTTTTAAGTTTGAATTAGGAATGCCCACAGGTATTTGATTTTACAACACATGTATGATAACAACCTATGAGAACAAAAGGGAACAAAATTTCTATAGCTATATTAAAATGTGATTTCTAAAAGCATATGTTGTCTCTTGCTAACAAAAAGGAAAACAATATTGCATAACAAACAAATCAAAAGCCCTTTAATAATTAATAATCGTGGAAGACATGAAATGGTCGATTATTTTTTCAGGAACCGGCTCGAACGCTTGCTACATGGAAAAAATAAAATCGGTTGACAAATGGCAAGAGGACGAATCTCCACACAAAGACGTAATCATCAACACCGAATGGGGAGCTTACGGTGACCATGGCGAATTAGAGTCCGTCAGTACTTCTTATGATGAGATCGTTGATACAAAGTCTTTGTACCCTGGGAAACAAATGTAAAGAATAATTTAAAGATCTACTTCCTCAACCAATTATCTTCAGTAAAATATGTTAGCCAGCTGTTGAATGGTCTTCAAACGAGCTTTTATTTCAGTCCACTCAAAAGATTATAATGTGTAGTATTTTGTACACGTTTAATAGGAACTATCCCCAGGTTTCTGTCTTTATTCTCTGTCAAATCCCTTACAAATATTCAAAATAGAGCCTGTCACCGCCTCGTTTTTTAGAAGAATCAAAAAAAAATTATAATGCAAAAATGAAAAATATTTCCTTGGGTTAAAATTTTAATGGCAAAAAAAGTAACCAGAAACTTTATGTTTATTTGAAAACTATATATTCGACCTCACCCATCAGAGTGACTTTAATTTTGAATAAACATATAGTTTCTGGTTATTCATTTTATCATCAAAATGAAATGACAGAACGCTGTTTTTATAATTTATAATAGTAATAATATCTTTATAGGTTTGAGAAGATGATTTCTGGGATGTACCTTGGTGAAATTGTTCGTCAATGCATATTGGCTTTGATTCAAGATTTCGTCTTGTTCAGAGGTTACATATCGCCGCAGTTAAGTGAAAAAGACAGCTTCACTACGATATTTGTATCCGAATTTTGCAGGTAGAGAACATTTTCATTTATTTTAAACCCTTACAGTAGAATGCGAAACATTTTCAATTTTTGGTAATACTAAATAGTTGTTTTTCAGTGTTTCTGGTGTGTCTCTCATAACACAATCCATAACCTATTGTTTTTAACAATCCCCAGTCGTAACAAGAAAACCAGCTCGCGTTTTTTCAAGAAATTTAATTTCAAAATAAAAACACGAGAGGCGCGTGTGGGAATCGTCCGGATACCCCAAATTGATGTCATTATTTAAAAACAATCGCTCAATTTCTTTGATTTTTTTTTCTTTTCAGTGGCGATGCAATGAAATGTGTGAACATTTTACATCAGCTTGGTTATGAGACAGCAACCATCGAAGATTGCAACGTCATGCAAGATATTTGTATCACTATTTCGCTTCGTGCCGCTCGATTAGCTGCAGCTGGTCTTACTTGTATCTTAAGGGTAGGTTTCTTTTTTGTGTCTTAAGGGTAAGTTTCTTTCTTGTCTCTTAAGGGTCGGTTTCTTTTTTGTGTCTTAAGGGTAGGTTTCTTTCTTGTGTCTTAAGGGTAGGTTTCTTTCTTGTGTCTTTAGGGCAGGTTTCTTTCTTGTATCGTAAGGGTAGGTTTCTTTCTTGTGTCTTAAGGGTAGGTTTCTTTCTTGTATCGTAAGGGTAGGTTTCTTTCTTGTGTCTTTAGGGTAGGTTTCTTTCTTGTGTCTTTTCACAGATTTAGTGCATTCGGTCATCCATCTAGACTTTAGCTCAGAATTGTTTAAGAATAGGCTAAGGGTTTTCATAATAGTTGAAAGAGATTGAGTTTCCAGGGAAATTATACAGAGACTAGGTAAACCACTTTCTTACACCCGTTGAAAATTTCCAGACTCCATTTTCAGTCAAAAAGTCAATTCTTTCATAATCGTCTTCAATATTTTAATACAAGGCTGATATACCGGGTGACTCACAAAAAAATTAAGTGTTTGGTCTCGTATGGGTATTAGAAAATCATTTGTTTGGCTCTATAATCCCACCAAACACTTAAACCTTTTTGTGGGTCACCCTGTATCCTTTTTGAAATAGAGGAAGTCCATTGTCTCTCTTATAAAACATTTCTTTTCTCTCATTCCCTTCATACAGCGTTTGAATAGACCATCCGTAAGCGTCGCCATGGATGGAAGTTTGTATAAGAAGCATCCCACCTTCAAACGTTTTATGCATCAAGCATTAGAAGAGTTCTTGCCAACCACTCAAGTCAATTTGAGGTTAGCAGAGGATGGTTCAGGGCGTGGTGCGGCTATTGTGGCGGCTGTAGCTCACCGCCTGTCAAGAACCACCCTTGTCGATTAAAAGGTTAAAATGATCGCCCTGAACTAGTAAACGTATAGTGTATTTTGTATGCTACCCAATACCGTCCAATCAGAATTATACTTTAAAAGTAGAGGAAAAGTTGCAACATCTGCGAAAGATTGACACTAACTGATAGGTTTCTATGGGGCGCAGCCATTAGCCGCAATTGTTCTTTGGATTTTTTTCGTTTTGCTTTCATTTTGTATCTTTGAAATCTTCACTCTTTTTCGATATCAAAGAGAAAGAGATCTTTTTCGGTTCTGGGTCTCACGTTTGAACTTAATCGTTAACTCGAATCTAGAATTCTATTTTTCACTGTTTTAATTGTAGTTGTCTTTTTTTATTTGTTCAGTTTTTTATTTTTTTAAGTTTGTTGCACTTTTTTGTACGGCGTAATTTTTTTAGATTTATATGGATAATTTAAGTAGCATTTTATAGTATTTATCACTTACAATAAATCAATCACAGTGACTCTTTTCTGTGATGTGATGTTGTTAAGTAACCAGTCCCAAGAGCCAATGAACTTAAATGTCTTAAATCCCTCCCAGAGATCAGAAACATTCTGTGATTCGTTCTCTGTCTCTAGAAATCTCTAGAAATCTGTCTTGGGTAGAGTATTATGTAAAGCAAGAAAAGATGATTCTGTGAACATTTTTAGACACCGATGTTTTAATAAACAGCTCCGGGTACGCCAAAGCTCTAAAGACACGATGAAAATATACTGTGTAGGGACCGCGCTCATTTAAAAGGTTATTTAGTCAGGGCAAAAACTAAAAACATTTTCAAATCAAGCGCCAAGCTGAGAAAAAAACATAATTTTGCATGACGCAATTCAAAAAGTTTTAGCGTACCGATAGAAAATTCGCCATTATAATATCAGGTTAGGACATCTGGGTAACTCCACCCTCGACTCCAGGTCTTATCTGACAAGCGAACGCTATTGACACTTTTGATGGACGCGTGGCTGGATGATTTCCTCTATTTTCAATACGGTCACCGGACCCAATTGGGCCCTGGAGTCGAAGGTGGGTTGACCCTCTCGCGTTTGCTAGTTATATTCTGTAAAAAGTACTTGCGGAGAAGTGCTATTTCAGGAACATTTTAAATTTAATTGTCGAAAAAGTGCAACTATGGACAGAATGAAATTTCTTTAGTTTGGGGCCATATTTTGTTCAGTTCACTTTTTTGAGAGCTTTCCAGCGGTAAATGAAAATGCCATTTGAAAGATTTTTCATATTTTGAAAAATTTCACATCCTCAGTCTGAGCAGAAAACTTCGGTCCTTAGAAATTATCCAGTAGTAAACCATTTCATGCTCAGTATAGTAGATGAAACATTAGGGTAACAAATTCTGGCGGGAACAAACTATGGCGGATTTGTTGGGAACTTAATTTGACAATTTTCAGACTTCATTTCAAGTATGTAAGAAAAAACATCTTGTTAGTGCACACAGGAGGTACATCAAAACACATAATTTCAACTAGCACTTTGAACTGAACAATAGCTACTAACATTCAAATATTTGAAAACAACAAACAGCCATAAAAATGACTCCGCATGTCCGACATCGTGCGTTTACCATGCATCTGTCATTAGGGGGAAATAATTTATATTATACGGAGAAGAGCGGCATATTCTGGGACAGAAGATCTTTCGACTATTTAGCATCCTCTATAAGAAGCACGTTTCGTCAGCATAGGTCCATATTTGACATTTTACCATATTTCATGAGAATTTGCTTCATCATCGGTCTCGGGGGCTATGGTTGCTAAAGAAAAAGTTGCTTACAAAAATATAGGGTTTTTGTACGACAGCAAGTATCCTCGGAACGCTCCATACAATAAAATCTTTCGTGTTTATGATCATTCGCTGGAATGCTATTGCAAAAAAAAAGAAAGATATCAAATCTTACCTGTATTTAGAGCCATACCCTGTAGTATTCTTGTTTGACAAAATCGAAATAAGCCCAATTTTGATGAAAATCAGTTCCCACTCTCCCTTCAGTGTTGAAATACCGCCCCTCAAACCTTTGTGAAATTATTGTCAACAGCATTGAAATTATGCGGTTTAGCGGCCGGATTTTATAATCGTTTCAACATTCAATGCCAAATTGTAGTTTAGGATGGACGAAGCAAATTGGCAACGGCGACTTCCTTATGGTTTGGTTGGCGTTGGCATAACGAACATTTCGAAATTCTAGTTGAAATGTAGGCCAGCATGCCACCAGTTTTCTTTTATTATTCAAAATTTGAGCTCTCAAATGGTCACTGCACAGTTGTGGAACATATAGGATCATACAGGCAGAAGTGTAAACTCTCTCAGTTTCTGTTTTAGCATTTTTATTTGTATTTTCTTTCATAAAAATTATCAGTATACTATTTACAAAATAATAAATGGTAGCGACAGCTTATTCGCCGGAATAAAAAAAGTTTGAACTACTCCCAGTAACCGGTAATGACGGATTTCAGTCCAAGTCTCAACAGCACCGGAAACCTTGCTCGAAGAAGAAGCAGGGAAAACTTTGCTGAATGGAATTTCCACCCCGTCACAAAATCTGGTTCAGTTGTTAAAATCTGGTACAAAAATAATTGATATCCAGATAATGAAAGTCTCCCAGAAACTTTCTTTCACTTCTTAAAAAGTTGACAAACAATAAGAACACACTTAGAGAATCAGGAGGTGTAATCTTGTGCTTGATATTTGACGTCATCGTACACGTGACACTGTATAGAACGACCACCAAACCAACGGCCGTTTAACGCTGACTGAGCTGACTCCGCTTCTGTAACAATGAAAAAGATATGCTATAAAAGATTAGTATTTAGATATTCTATACAAACACGTATTAAGATCGTAGCAGAATAATATTATTAACATCATTATAAAACAGATACTGGCCTATCAGATTCAATCATATCCTAGTTGTACTTCAAACACAAGCCAGCCAAAAGGCTGTTTGATAAAACATTGGCAAAAGCTTGGTTAGCAATGTCAAGATTCCAATAAGTGATCTCCTAGTAGTAGCGTTTGTACTCTTTTTCCCGCAGGACAATGATAAGACAATTATTCCTTAGGCGAAGGGACACACAAAGGAAAATTAATTTGAGTATTATTTGGGTTTGCTATATGCTTTTGAATTCAGTATTCAGGCTTTTACAGGAAGAAATTCGAACGAGAGGGTTAAAAAGCTCTAGTAAATGGTTTAACGTTGACAAGATCGCTCTCGTCAATCGCTTTTACTTATGCAAGTGAAAATTAAAATCAAGTTTTAATCGCTCCTGGAAAATCTTATTGCACTCAAAAAGTATAAGCCAACATCACAAATCTGTCTTACCTTCAGATTTGGTGAATTCGACGAATATTTTGACGATGACCTCGGCGGTTTCTTCTTCTCCTTGTTTCTCTTGATAAATGATGACACGTTTGACCTGACCGAAACGACTACATTCTTCGTTGATCTCCTCTTCTAAGTCTTCATCAACTTCTTCCACCGTTACCATGTTCCGTAAGACGATGACAGCAGACTGCAGTGAAAGAAATATTTTGACCATTTATTGTCATCACATATTCAATGTTTTTAGTTAAAATTTACAAACACTCCCCCCTGCTCATGTATATGTTTCGACTCAAGAGTCAATGGGCTTTTCCAGAAACCACTCTTGAGGATATTGATCTCCTGTCCAGCTTAAAAAATGTGGTGGACATCCAAAGGTGTAATGAAAAAATTTATAATTTTCTTTTTTAAATACAGTGAAATTTGGTCTTGAAATCCCCCCCGGGTATTGGTTGTTTTTTCTGGAAAGGCCCAATAATAAAGTTAGTAAAATAAAATGCATCATGTGGAAAAAAGAACATCCGATAGCAAGGTAAAATTATGCCAAATCAAATTTATAAACTCTTTATATTCACGCATGAAACACTTACAGCAGTTTGTCGTGCCAGTTTCTGCATCATCATGTACCGAGCATCTTTGCCGGAAATTTCCAATTTTTCCTCACGTTCGAGATTTCCTTCCCCAGCCACTTTATGGTCCATCAATTCCTGTTTAGCTCGAGATTGATTAACCGTTAGCTTCTCTTCAGGTACTGGCTGGCTCCTTGCCGCTGTTCCGTTGGTTGAGACCGAAGTTGGCGGGGTCGGTTGGCCCATCGACGCTACTGGTTGAGGCATTGTGCTCATTTGAGGTGCACCGTTAGGTATGGGGTTTGTGAGTGCAACTTGTGGTGTTGGCGTGGCAGTGAAAGAAATAGCTGGCTGTGGTGGAGGTTGTAAGGATGCTGATGACGTTATTTGTTGATGGTTGATTGGGTTTAATAACACGCTCGCTAAAACGGAAAGAAATCAATTTATGATGTCCAGGGAAGAAACATTCCAAAAAACAGATTTTTGCCACTAGTTCCATTGTTAACAAGCCACATGCTGAATGGACCTACCTAACAGTGAAGGTCAGATGATCAGACACGAGACAGAAAAAAAAACATAAAAATAAAGTAACCAAAAGGAAAATAATTAATGAGAAATAATTTGTAAACCTGAAACCTTATCCGTTGACACGGATTAAATTTTTTTATCTTGGATCAGAACAAAAAAGAAGTTAATTAATATCAAAAAGTGCCACGTTAAGGTCAAAGGTCAAAATATATTTTAAAAATAGTTTCGTGAAGCAAGAAAAAGACCTTTTTTAAGACCGTTTTCAGCCAAAATTAGCAATCGGGTTCTGTCGCATTTGTAAGTATCCAAATACTCAACTTTGTGTAAAAATTCTGAAAAAATAATGAACCAATCCGGAGAAAATTATCAAAAACCTTTTTTTGAGGCCGTTTTTGGCCAAAATTAGCCGCGAAAGAATGTTCCTTAAAAATCGGGTTCCGTCACATTCGAGGGTATTCAGATGCCCATCTTTGTGCAAAAAATCAGAAAAAA
>JAUJPO010074908.1:0-11307 GCA_032270745.1 Tiaropsis multicirrata
TTTCCAGGGGTCAATAACACTCCATATATTTTTTCCAGCCTCTTGCTTGAGAAAATCACTGAAAATCAACAAAAAAAGAATGTTTCCAAGGGCTGCCAAGGGGTTAAAACCCACCGCTTCAAATGCGTTTCCCTGGTCAACCGCCGTCTTTAAAAATTGCGTCTCTGTTTCAGAAAACAATCTAGTCTCATCGCAGTCAATCTTTTTCGTGTGGTTTGTTTTCTCAGGAAATTTTCATGATGGCAGACTTAGCGAATATAACTTTTCTCTCCAAGCGAAAATGTGAAGAACTAACTCAAAGTAGAGAACAACCCTTCTGCAGGTTTTGAAGATATTTTCAACATACCTTAGGGAATCTTTGCAGAATATAATTTCACAGTTTTGAGTGTCAACCGCAAAACACAAATATTCTCAAAATTAATTAAAAAAATCTTCCCTAAAATTGGTCAGTCTGGGGCATCCGAGAGGAAGTCTCAAAAAATAATAATAAAATTGACGGACACTGGAAACAAATTCCTTAGACTGACGAAATTTGGATTATGTTCGATAAGACTGATGGAATTGAATCTTATGTTTACCACTTGCATGTGTATCTTGCCTCATGAAGTTGTCATTATTTTGTCTTTTCAAGTTTAAAATTTAAAATTTGGCTTTATAAAATTATAACAAACTGTCAAATTAATACTGACCTTGTATTGTAACTGTTAAATCCAATTGAAACTGATAGCAGTTCGCTGTGAACTGAAACCAAATAGAAAAAAACTACTTAAATTGATTTGCCCTTTTACAATGATCAAGAACTTCAGAAAGGCTTCCCAGCAGTGCAGTTTTCTAGGCATTCGGCAGTACATAAAAATACAGTAATATTCTCTACATCAGACTGTCCAAATTGAAATGTTCGACTAAACTAACTGTGGGTCATCCACAGTGTGGCTCAAACATTTTTGAGGCCTTGTGCTGAATTAAAAAATTGGAAAGGCCCTGAGCATGGCCTGCGCAATCTCGAGCCAAATTCAAGCCAGCTTTCAGGGAACGAAAATCATGGCCTTACCTTCATTCAACAAGTGATATTGCATTACTCTGCCATACTTTTCATTGATGTTTTTTACATTTTATTTTTACATTTTACAAACGAAAGTAAAAGAAAAAAACGTAAAGTATGTGATTGTCGAGCACACGTCAGCAATTTTTCCCATGGTCACCTTGTTTGCAAAATTGTTAGAATATAAATTTTTTTTTTGCTGTCTGTACGCCATTTTAAGGCTAAATTAAATTCCCTCTGAAATTCTTTTTGACTATCCGCCAAATTAAATTCCCACCAAAATTAGTTCCTTTAATAAGGTACTTCATTTCAAGAATAATACTTCTTTTCTTTGTTTCATTTTAGAAAAATATTGAATTTTGAATCATGACAGATGATAGTATAAGGAATGACCCTGATTATAAAGATTTTTACAGAAGTAACAGAAATGATCCAACTTTTGCCAGAGCTGCTGACTCTAAAGACTTAACTATCACCAAAATAAAAGACATTGTTGAAAAGCAGTTTGCCTTAGAACTAGAATTCAAAGAGCAAGAAATACAGAAAGTTGAGCAACGTATCAACCAAACCAAATCAATGCTTGATCGGCTGCGAGCATACGTGGCTGCTGGTTATTTTGGCTCAGGTGGATTGGTTGTTCCAGGTTCCAAAGCTGTTAGTAATGAACCAAAACCTAAAAAGCAAAAGGGTGCTGTTGAAGGGTTAGACCCTGCCATAACTTCATCAGTACTAAAAAATGTTGACATGGAAAAAGAATGTGAAGATGATGAAAACCAAGATTCCTTCCCAGCAACTGTAGCTACAAATCAACCTGCAAATGATGAAGCAGGTAGTAGGTTTTATGTATCTAGAAAACTTATTATTGGGAATGTCTCAAAATATTTGTTGGCTGACAGTCGTAAAGAAAATGACCAGTCTACACATAAGTGGATGGTTTACGTACGCACAGAGTCAGGCAATGACAAGGAGATTGATAAGTACATTAAATGTGTCCTTTTCTTTTTGCATCCAAGTTACATTCCAAACGATATTGTCACCGTCTCAAAGCCACCTTTCCAAGTCACTAGGAGGGGTTGGGGTGAATTTCCTGTGCGTGTCCAACTGCATTTTAGAGATTCTCGAAATAAAAGGTTTGATGTTATTCATAATTTGAAATTGGACAAAACGTATACTGGATTACAAACACTGGGAGCAGAAACCATTGTTAATATTGAACTACACAAGCACGCAAATAATGAAAGTGAAATCATTTCCAAAAGCGCAACTTCATCCCCTGCACCACCCGCACAGGAAAATACGAGTGATAAGACTAATTCTAATGAACAAAACAAAGAAAACACTATCTCTAAAGAAGATATTGAACAATTGAAATTATCACTGCCATTACCTATCATTGCTGATCTCAAATCAAAACTTCCAACCGCTGAGTGTGCTTCAAGTTGTGTCAGTAGTGCGAACCCGTCAAGATGTAACTCCCCAGTGTCTGATATATCCTTTTTCAGTAACATGGTCCCATTAGAATCAGACATTGATTCCAAACTTTACAATTTGATACAGTATGCTCCTCTGATTGCAACTGATGGTGTGAAAAGTAAATTTTTCACCTGTCACAGTATCGAACTATACGAAAGCTGGCATTTTACTAAAAGGCGTGCTTTTGAATGGTATAGAGCTTCATACTTACGTAAACTGTATGCAAAAAGTTACCAAAACATTACAAGGTGTCCTTCAACAAAAGAAATTTTGGTTTGGTTGCGACAGTGTGGTTTTACACCACCAGAGAAAGATTTGAACGTCATCTTGCGAACCCTTCTCTGTTGTAGAAAGTGTGGAAAATGTCTAACAAGAGACCATAATAAAAACACTTACTGTAGCAACTGCAAAGACAAAGCATATCAACCGGAGGCGTTACCAGACTCCCTTTCACCTTACACGTCAGTGCTTTCAAATGTAAAGATCAAGGAAGAGACTTTGCATTGTCTTGAGAAAGCTGTTGTACAGGAAGAGTCAGAATCAGAAATTGATTTGGATATTGTTCAAGTTCCCAGTCTAACACCGACATTAAAACCTTCAAATGTCAAAGACTCTAATGATGACATCCTTCCTACCCTTGCTGAGAGTTGGATTTCAGATGTTTTGTACCAGTTTGGTGTCAAAATTAAACCTTTCGTGATAGGTAACACCAAAACTCCAGTAGTACAAGCAATGCTGCTACGGGCTATGAAATTGTTCATGTGTCAGCTATTAAGGAAGAGTAACATTGAAGCAAAAATTGAGAATACAAAAACCTTAGAACCTGCTTTGATCACATTCCGACAAGTTCATGCGGCTATTTTGAAAGAGCCACTGTTTGATTTTTTGACTGATGCCCATTTAGGGAAATTGTAATTTTGATAAAAAGACGTTTATATTTATAAAAAAAAAAGAAAATCGGACTTTTTGAAATGAGATGTACAGACAACACACCAATAACTTCTTTTGTGTTCCATTTCAAGTCTCTACATCTTGCTTCAGGTTTTCAATTGTCATCTGGATCTATTCCAACATGTTTTTACTGGTTTTTAAAGCTATTAAAAATACACACTTTTTGGTATAGTCTGCTAACAAACCTTAATTATGTGATTATCATAATTTGGCAATATATCTACCTTAAGGGAAGGAAAGTTTTCAGGAAGAAATTTTCGCGGCATTTAATTTCGCGGTTCAGACCTTGCAAATTAAATATTTTGCGGAATTTAATTTCGCGGTTGAGGGTATTCAAAATTTAGGCTAATTTGGCCTAAAAACTCCAATTTTAGGGGTAAAATTTCTAAATTCAAAATTTTATGTGTTTTGCAGAATTTAATTTTGCGGTTGACACCCAAAACCACGAAATTAAATTCCGCGAGAATTTCTTCCTGCATCCTTCTTCCCTTTAAGGTATCACCAGGTTTCTTGTACCCTTAATGGGATTAATTTTCACAATTTTGCCATTTACTTGAAATCAAATCCTGACAAATTTTTGATTCAATGTAACTTTATCCTTAGTTGAAAAATAGGCAAATTCTCGAAATTCAATCCAATTCTTTAAATAAAATCCTTGTGAAAATTGACTCCATTTAGGTATGTAAAATTCTCACATTTTTGTTATTTTAATTTTAATAACTATATAAAAAATATTTGTTTTTCAGGAAACTAATAAGAAACAAAAAATCAAGATGCCTCAGTTAGGGAAAAGCGCCAAGATGTTGGCCCATATCAACTACAGAATGAGATGCCATTTACAAGACGGTCGATTATTTATTGGTACATTCTTAGCGTTTGACAAACACATGAATCTTATTCTTGGTGACTGTGACGAATTCAGAAAGATCAAATCAAAAGGTGGTTCTGAGAAGGGACGTGAAGAGAAACGTGCTCTTGGTCTCGTTTTGTTAAGAGGTGAACACTTAGTTTCAATGACTGTTGAAGCTCCTCCATCAAAAGAGGACAGAAACAAAACACCAGCTGCTAAAGCGACACCTGGTGCCGGTATGGGAAGAGCAGCCGGCCGTGGAATGCCAACACCAAGCATGGGTGCTGCTCCTGCCGGTCTAGCTGGACCCGTTCGTGGAGTCGGTGGCCCATCACAACAAGCTATGGCTCCACCACCACAACAGTACGGTCGCGGAGGGCCACCACCACCCAACATGATGGGCGGTCCACCACCTGGAATGCGTCCACCAGGTAACCCCAACTGGTAAACAAGATATTATTAAAACGAAGTAATATTGACTTGTCATATATATCTTTTGTCAACGCAACGTTTGTATTTTTACGAGCTTACTGAAGCAAAGGAAGAGGAATTATTTTGCAAACATGAAAAGACGATACACATTTTTATGCATAATTTTTAACGTACCTTATTAACCGCTGCGGCCTTTGCTCTCGAGTTTTATGTTTTGTATTTAGAGTCGTGTCATGGGACGAAGTAAATAATTGTTTTTATTCTGATTTATTAATTTTAACTTTTTGTCTTTTCATTGTTTGACCCCTTCAGCCATTACCAGAGTCGCTTTCACTGGCTTTTCGATCTTGTGAACACCTTTGGGCTGTTGGTCATAATAACTTACTTGATCTTAGTTTATTTTGAATCAAACCCGAAATCAATTGCTTCTCTAAATCGTAAAATTCATTAGTCACATCATTTTGGAATTTTAAAACTGTTCCTTTTAACCTTGGACTGTTGGATAATCTTTTCTTTATTTTATATTTCTTTATATTCTAGATCTGAACAAATAGAAATTACTAGAGAAAATATTAAAATAAATTTGACATGGCTTTTTGGGGTGATGCTGGTGGATTTTTGGATGAGCTCGACACAGATGGTACTGAAATTGGAGGAACTGGGTCGGGTGGAAACTCCTCAGGTCAATATGAGATTGGGCGTGACGGATTAATTTTCCTTATTGATGCCACTAAAAGCATGTTTGTTAAAAGTGAAAGTGACGAAGGAGGAAAGCCCTTCCAAAAAAGTATCACTTGCGCTAAAAACGTTTTGATGAGTAAAATTATCAGTAGTGATAAGGACCTTGTGGGTGTCATATTGTTTGGAACAGAGAAAAGTCATAATTCAAGTGACTTTCCCAATGTTTATGATTTACAAGCTCTGGACATGCCAGATGCGGATCGGATTTTGCAGTTGGAGCGTTTGGAAGGAGATGAGGGATTGGATGCGTTTGAAAATGATTATGGACATTGTGATGGGTTTGCAATGTCAGATGCATTATGGTAAGTTTCTCGTCTTTTTTCACCCCTTTCTTAAGAGCTGGGATACTCTCTTTACAATTTTAAAAGAGCATCGAGCCTCAGATTTCTTGGTAAATTTTACCAAAATCTATGAAGAACTTAAAATTTGAGCATGGCAAGTTTCCTAATGAAAGCTTAGACTAAAGGAAACATTTTAGGCATATATTTAAGGGTGGGTTTGGGTGGGTAATTTGAGAAAATGTGGGTCAAAGTTGAGAACATCCGAGCCTCGGCCGAAATTAACTGGTTCTTATAAAAAAGAGTGTAGTGTGATAATGTGACATACCATGTGGCTTGTTACTTATTACAATGGAAGGTTTACCTTGGTTCCCCATAAAGAGAATGTTTTTTATTTTTCAATCCAATTCACACACAGTCCAAATACGAAGGTTTCTGTTGAAAGTTTTTGACGCTACATTCAAGCTGCAACAATGGGCCGCATTGATCGTGGTGGCATAGTTTTAGACCAGTCATGCGATCTTATTATGCGGATGGCACATTTGGGTTTACCCAGGTTTACCATCATACAGTTGAACTCATATAATTCGCATTCCCAGAGGACCAGAACATTTGTTCGAATTACACAAGTTTTCAAATTATAGGGGTTTAATTATAGAGGCTTAAGTTGGACGGGACCGAAGATTTTGTTCGAATTGTATAAGGAGTTCAAATTACACGAGTTTCAACTGTATCATGCAATATCTATTAAGACTTTAAAGTATCCTAATATATATTTTCATTTCACATTTATTCACAGGGCATGTTCTAAGATGTTCGCAAGCACAACATACAAAATTTCGCACAAACGAATCCTTTTGTTCACAAACACTGATGACCCGCACAGGAATGACAACGAGCAAAAGAAAAGAGCTATTCGCAAAGCTAAAGATTTGTCAGATCTTGGCATTGATCTACAATTGTTGCATTTGAAATCAGGTATGATTTGATTTAAAAACCTTATTTATAGTTAATTATTACATACCTGTAGGCAATAACAGCCATTGAATAATTATTGATATCCCACCCCTATTATTCAACGCTAAAACTATTTTTTTGATTTTTTTGATTTTTTTATTGTGTCGATTTTAGTTTAGGTCATTGTTGATTTGACAGATTGTTTTGGTTAAGCGTTATTTTTACCTATCGTTTTTAGGGTTTTGTTTTCAAAATAATGTTGAAGTTGTGTTTTCAGTTCATTTTCTTTAATGGTTTTACACTATTTTGAGACCCTTTATAGGTAAAACCTCAATTTAAGTCAAGGTTCAATAATAGGCATAAGTATTTTTACTTTCTTTAAAAAACCTAATTTTGTTGGTCAGGCTTATCATCATTTTGATAACTTTAAGTTCCCCCTTCTTATTAGTTTGGATATATTTTTCTTGACCAAAATGGTGCTAGTAGTTATATGTTTACTGAAACTGTCAGTGACCGACCTTTTTCCTGGTTCTTCAAAGAAGAGGTTTATTTTCAAAACATCGAGCCAAAACCAAGGAAAGTTTAGAAAAACTTCACGAAACAAGTGGTCTGGTAATAAGCTATTGTTTCGTGAAATTATTTCGAAAATTTATGGGCACAACAACTAGATCTAGACTCGCACAGTTTACTTTTTAAATACTGTAAGCAGGATTGAAGTGACTGACCATTTTTAGCATATTTTTAGTATGCCTTAACTGACGGTATATCCTGCCTATTTTCAACTTGAAATCTTCATTTTTGGCCTAAGTTGATGGAAATGTTTACGGTTTCAACACAAAAGATTGACAAAATTGGTAATTTTGGAGGGACCATTTTGTTTCAACTTCAAAATCTAAAAGAAATGCCAAAATTTGCCAAAAATTCACCATTTTTGGCCGTATTTGGCCAATGAGTGAACGACTACTTGCTCACTTTCTTATGAATTATGAAGCTTTGAAAGGCCGAATATGTCAATTGCCAAAACAGGAAGATCGTTCCTTGGGCTGAGTTATGTTTGTTGTTTACACTTTTGACAAAAAACGTGAAGATTTGCATTTGTATTTGAACCAACAACGTTGTTTGAATCCAATTTTTAAATATTACTTCACAAGAAAAATTATTATTTGCACACGTTTTCTTAAAGGAAGCTTTTGAACGAATGATTTATGTCATTGTTTTGGCAAAGACGTGAAATTTGCATGTTTTTTCTTTGAGTCCACACAGGATAAAGTCTTAGATACCTGTCGGCAAATAGAAGAATGTTCCAATTCATTTTACGTGAAGTTTCTAGCCTGGTTGCACTTTCCATTGATCCCCTAGATTTCTGAGCTAAACAGTCGAAAAATAAACCTTTTTGTACGGAAATATGAAAATTTAAGAATTAAAATTTTAGATGGGTCCAGGCAAAAACAACAAAAATTTATTTATTGATCTAGAGACTCTATGGTAGAGCATCTTTAGATCTATCGTAACTTATAAAAAGCTTCTCTTTGTATCTAGCATTTTATAACTTCAGACATTGGAGTAGGAATCTCAGCGCTGCCAGATATATAGAAACACTCGAAATACACGGAAGAACATACTGTTCCCGCAGGTGTAGAACCTCGTGAGTACCGCCGCTCACCACAATGTCTGGAATATCTACCCACACTCTTGTATCAGAGTTAAACAACCACTGCACTTATGTAGCTTTCTGCGAATTTCAACTAGCGACAAGCTTAAAGAAATATTCTTCGAATTTTTTTGCCTGGAAACAGTTTTGGAATCATGGGTGAAATGAATTAATAGAAAATGTGTAAAAGACTCCAAATCCCTACTAAATAAATAAAAAAACCAGCATAACCTTTATACCCACCTAAAATCCTAAAATTCGCAACGCCACACCACAGCTTTACGACCCAAATCAACAACCCCCCCCCCCTCAACAAAGTGTGTGTGGGGCGGGGGGGGGGGGGCACACTATGCCAAGCCCCCATTTAGACTTTGCTGGAGTCTCTTGCCACGCCCTGTAAATGTAATTAAACTTTGCTCTGCTCGCTTTACTTTGTGTTATTATTTTGAATATCGCACAATATAACATAAAATAAAGAGATTCACAAGTATGGAATGTTCTGCTTCTGCTATCTTTTGGTACACTTCTGAATAGATCCAATCGAAGAGGAAGAGCCTTTAGCTCATTTCCAATCAACAATTATGACTTCAAAACCTTTCAAAATGGAAAAGAAACTTTATATATGAAACTTCAAAGTTTGTAATTTTCATCAATCTTTCTCTTTCTCTTTCTCTTCGTGTAAATATTTTTAAACTTTTAACAAACCTTTTTAAATAATAAAGTTCAATATCTTTTTTAATATAAACATTTAGTCTTTTATCATCAATACACAAAAACACTTCTTTTAAAAGTAATTCTATTATTATTATTTTTATAAATATCTTTTCTTTCAAATTTTTAAAAAGTCCATCAAATGAAAAACTCCATTTTAAATCCATTTAAATCTTTTGAGACTTTCTTCATCTAATCCATACTTCTTTTTACCTAGTAAAACAATACAATTAGATAACTAGAGAACTTGACTTGATACCTTCTAAGTAGAGAAAATAAAACTTCTTTCCATAAAATAATCACCTTTAGTAAAACACTTCCATCTCAACACCCCCTTAAAAACATACATCAATAACAGCCTTTAGCTCATTGCAATAAACCAGAGATTTTCCTTTGATTTAAGTTTACTCAGTTTGAGTACATACTTAGAATTTAGATGATGGTTTCTTTTTTCGGCAATGTCAATGTTATCATATCGTCAAGGTTTTTAAATTTACGTCAATTAAAACCCAGTCTTCTTGAGCATCTCTTGAGCCTATAAATCGACCGCCCTGCCTTATTCGAAGAAGAAAATCATTTTCGGATATCCAGGTAAATCAACAGGTTTGAGCTACTTCGACTGAGCAGACACTTGTGCAATACAATCTAAAGAAATTATGTTGGTCAAAGCTTACATTTTGGTCTTTTGCATTATTGCAATGGTTTACTGTAAACCAGAATCTTCACACTCAGTCCTTGTTAAAAACAGTAAGTTAAACTTTTCTACTATCTTAATATCTATGTTAAAGTCACGTTTTGAAGGAAATTCCTTCTTCCCTTTTGGCTGTTAAAGAAAGCTCCGCATTAATTATGAAATGCTACTTAAAACTTCATAAGCAACCTCCCTCTTTTATGTTTTGAAGCAATACATTGCTTGTGGGGCAGTCATGAATTAAATTTTCCAAATTAGATAGGGATACTTTCTTTCTTTTCAAAATTTTGTTTCGTAATAAAAGTATACAAAGGATCCAACCAACGGTTGTACAGTGTAATTACAATTTTCATTTTTTATTTATTTTCAGTGGATTTCAAAGAGCGAATGGGAATGACTCGCTACAGACGAGCTGTTTTTCACCATGCAGGTAAGAAAAACACATGGACATGGAGACTCAACTCATACTATTCCATTGTATATAATCATTAGTAGCAAATTGTTGCTTGGTTGCTTTGGGAAAAATCAATTATTCGAGCTTTTTATTAAGGGGGGGGGGTAGCTCTGCCAAAAGAAGATATATTTTCAACAGATTTAAAGTTATTTTCTGAAAAAGCTCAATAAATGTCAGACATCATATATTAAAATAATGCCTCACCATCCTGGGTAATATAAAAGGATTTAGCAGACGATGTTTATAATAAAAATAATTTTTTTCTATAGAGGGATGCAGCGGCGACACCTGCTATCGAGGAGCTAGCGGAACAGTTCTTCTGAAAAACCACTCGTTAAAATCGCAAAATGGACACTATCGATTGATCATGCAAAATGATGGAAACCTGGTCATCTACTGTATTGGTCATCGAGTTGTGTGGACTAGTGGAACTCATGGTGTGGCTCTCAGAGGTGGACTTAATCTTCATGGTAAGATAGATTCTCATACCCACGATTTTGTACTGACTGCATAAAGATAATCAACCAAAAGATGGTTGGTTCTCAGTTAAAACTTGGAGTTGTTAGTTTTCTAAAACCCAGTGGTTTATCAATGGTGGTCTCGTGCTTTATGACTTTTATCATCCGTTCATTTTTGCCCTCACTGACCATTAAAAAATTCAGTGTACTTAAAATCATCTGTAGCCAGGCTCGGATGCAGGGGTAGGCTATAACTGATAGAGGAGAGTGCACTAGTTGTCCTATTACCTTTAAAATGGAAACTAGTATTTACTCTTCTTGAACAAGATAACCTACCTACCTACCTACCTTTTCTATCGTTCTCAACAATAGACCCATTGTTCTAAATCCAAAGTTTCACCCTGATATTCGTATAGAAATTATACTTATAAAAGGAAATAAGCATCCTAATATCAACCCCCATTTTTACAAATTTTTACAGCTGATGGAAATCTTGTGATTTACCGATCTGATGGACATCCAGTGTGGAGTTCCGGCACCAACGGATCAGAAGTCGACCGTGTTGTTATGCAAAATGATGGAAATTTTGTTGCTTACGGAAAATACGGAACACCTTTC
>JAUJPO010074919.1:0-11307 GCA_032270745.1 Tiaropsis multicirrata
CAACACACGCTAAAAGTACGCTAAAAGTTAACCCGATCGGAAGAAAGTTGAGAAATCAAAGTGATATCGGGAAATCGAATTTTTTTGCCGTGTTTGACAGAGTGTGACAGACCGACAGACAGAACCACAACCAGTTGCTTTTGAAAGGCCCTTTAGCTAGCGCTGGGCCAATAATCAGTATTCTCTATAATTATAACTATGACCCTTTCCTATATCATGTTTGCTGGCTTTTATCATAACAAGGCTTAAATGCATAGCTAAAAACCACGAATAATTTTAAAACAGTTATTTTTAAATCAATTGCTTACTTTCAGTGGCCTTGTTTCATAATGCAAAAAAATTAATAAAAGATATGATATTTGTCTACCTTTGGGCTAATAGCATGAAATTATGAAAAGAACTT
This sequence comes from Tiaropsis multicirrata, assembly GCA_032270745.1. Classification (NCBI taxonomy): domain Eukaryota; kingdom Metazoa; phylum Cnidaria; class Hydrozoa; order Leptothecata; family Tiaropsidae; genus Tiaropsis; species Tiaropsis multicirrata. The sequence continues at coordinate 404 of JAUJPO010074919.1, forward strand.
ACAATTTGCATGATTCTATTTAGAATCTACACATCCCAAACAAATCTGCACCATCTAACTGAAGCAAAATGTTGCATGTTTTTCTCGTTGATACTGGCATTATGCTGAAGTTTGACATGGAACTTGCTGTAGAAAGGTCAGTTTTATCCACATAGAGTTTTAAATCGTGATTTCAATATGACTTACGATTTATCTAGTAAAATCTTACTCGATCCTTCTTATTGATCTTCTAACCTATCATTCCCCATCAGCATTCTATGAAAGTTAGTCTAATAACATTACATCCCTTTTTAGTGTTGGTTACTTGATGGAAGCAGTCCATCAACGTGTTTTTATTTCTACCAACAAACAAGTGTTACTATCGGCATTAGGAGAACCACTTTCACCGTCAAATCGTGTTGCAAGTTATGCAAGCGTCGGAACGGTAAATTGAATTTTTCTTTATTGATTTTGATTTAAACTATAATAATATATCTTGGATTTTAAGTATATTTTTTTTTCATAGCATCATTATTGAAAATCCAAACAACAAAATCTTTCGATTTTTTTCGAAGTATTACGATTTATAAAAATTTGTGTTCTAAAAATGCTAAAAAGGTATTTGTAGAAAATTTTGTTTTAAGTGGTATTTTACCAAACAGTTTGATTAGGCAGACAAACGCAGGTTTAAAGAAAAGGTTAATCAAACCTATTTTCTTATACAAAATGGTACTCACTAAAGAATTATAGGCACAAAAATAATCACAGTGTGTTATTGAAGCGTGGTATAAATAACTTTATGAAAATTATTTCAGTTTTGAATAACTATTTTCACACCATCGATCAATAAGCTAAACTTTGAAAACAACTGACCATCCCTTCAAAGAAATCAATCATAATTGCTCGTTTACAAAGCTCCTAAATTCCTTAAATAAATAATGCTTCACTTATGGTTTTACGTACTCTACTGTTTTTGAAAGTAATCATACTCAATTAGCAAGTAAATGCTTATTCTAAACAATTTGTTTCTTGAATCTTGATGGATTTTAATTTCGTTTTTTTTGTTTGAATTCAAAAAACTTTACTCGTTTTAATTGGCATCATATTAAATGCGAGTAGTGTATTGAAATTAACCTGATTTAACTTTTAGGAAACGCAACCAATATATCTGTTCAGTAAATCAACCATTGAATCACCCATACCACCCTCTCCAAGCATTAACCTTGGATCAGGTAGCTCTAATTCACTGTATTTGCTTTTGAAATAGATCTCTTGTATTTATCCGTAAAATACTAATTCTATTGAGATATATAAGATACTGGTTTTATTAAATGTTATCACCTTTTTAGTTGAATCACTGATGAATGAAGTAGAAACTTGTTTGAAAATGAAGCCCAAATATGAAACATTGGTTGCAAGAGCACAACTCGCTGCTGTAAGAATTTTTTATATTAAAGTTAGTTAAAAATGATCTCATGTTTTATTAGCATGACCTTTGCCGTAATTTCATAATAAATGTCATTAGTTTATTGTAGACAGAAAAAAAGAGTTTGAAAAATTCAAGTTTTTTTCACTAAGCTTTTTAGTCATAACAATTACACGTTTTTTTTTTATTAGAACCCAGTTTATAAGAACATTTAGGCTTAAATTTGGCAAAAAAGTAAGAACATCTTAAGTCTTGGAAAAGAGAGGCGAAGAAAAAAATTTGAGACATAATCATTTAAAAGTCAAAAAGACCTGCAGAGACTTTTCTACCGAAATAAATAGTGCTATTAAGAAGGTGTAATTTTTTTCTTAAGTTAATTTGTTTTCAAATTAAGAACGTCAATAAGAACATCTGACAAAATGGTATGGTTTCATCATTTGTCAACATCGCAAATGAAACTCGGGCTTATTAATCCCAAATAGCCCTCTAACCCATACCATTACTATACAAAGATTCAAATGTTTTATAAATGAGATATAAATCATTAATCAAATTTAATTACCACAATGAAAAGAAATTTTATTGTTTTGAAATAATTTTTCTCTCATACTTTAATGGTTTGGTAGTTAAACACAAAGAGAAAAAGAAAAAACAAAGAAAAAATTCAACCCGGGTAATTACAGAATGACAGCCCGCTGACTCGTAAGGCATCTCCACTGTAATAGTTTTTGGACCTACCTGGAGGTTCTATAAATTAACCTCTGTCTGTCCGTCCGTCCGTTTGTTATGAGCTTTTCTCGAGATTGGTTCATTCAATTTTTCTGATTTTGAAATGGCCTGAAAAAGAGGTTTTGGGGGTTTTCTCAAAAATGGTTCATTATTTTTTTCAGATTTTTTGCACAAAGATAGGTAGCCTTAAACCTTCGAAAGTGACGGAGCCCAATTTTTGAGGGAAATTTTTTCGCGGCCGATTTTAGCCAAAAAATGCCTGAAAAAGAGGATTTGGTTTTTTTTTTTATTTGGTTCATTAGCTTTTTCTGATTTTTTGCACAAAGATGGTCATCTGGATACCCTAAAACATATGATGGAACTCGATTTTTGAAGAAAATTTTTCAAAGATACGCACATCCATCAGACAGACAAAGGTTCTCTTCCCTGGTATAATGGCTGTAATTCGCCTATTAATTAAGCTGTGCTCATTCATTTATTTGTTCGTTCATTCTTATGGCCTTAAAGGTTAAGTTCATTTTATAACCAGTTAGGTCCTTAAAAGTATCACTTGTTAGTCATACAATTATCATTGTAACATATTTATAGGAATTTCAAAGACTTGCTGTAGAGATTGGTGAAAACTGTGAAATTCTCGTTGGTGATCAATTTCTGCAAAAAAGTGGTTGGAGAGCTGTGGTCTTGAATCTGGATCAAATTACTAGGTAACACTCGACTATCTCTCTATGTATGTCAGATACAATCTATCACATGAAATTTTCATCGTTTTGTTTATGTGTTTTAAAGCACCGCCTAGTACTGCCTGTATTTTGAAAAAGTTTATTTTTTATTTTTAGTGCGTTCGAACAACATGTTCAAGTATTTGAGGAGTATTATGAAGCCTTTTTTACAGCAAAGCTCCAGTATTCAGAGATGATACAAAAGTAAATAATATTTGATAGGCCTCTATTCGTATTTAACATTTTTTTCGAGCAGTTGCATAGTTTCTAGATTATTACTTCAATTCAATTATGTGATTCTGTGATTCAAGTGCACTAAAACTGCAATTAGATGAGCATTATTTTAATGTAAATCAGACTGTTAAGAGGTGAAAATTTTAAATTTTGAAATTAGCGCTGCACTGCATAAGCGTCACGCAAACCTTTCTTGATCAAATAACAAGTTACATTTTACTAGAAAGGATTTACTTCCATTTTCAGGTTTGAACATGTGTTGATTTTATTAAAGAAATTACCATTATTGAATTGTATTATGGAATCAGAACAACCCATCACTTTATTGCAATGGATCAGTACACATGTAAAGAATCATTATTCATTTATCTAAAAACTGTTTTTAAAAATTCCCTAAGTTGTACCATTTAATCAAGTGAATGATTGATTTTGTTGTGAATGAATTTTTGTGACAAATAAATTTTCTGTTACATCTTCTTCAGGATGAGCAATCTTCTATCGAAAATATGGTTCGACAAGTTCATGAAGCTCTCAACAAGGTGTGTATTCAACAACCATTCACTTGTCTGCCATTATAGTCAAAGCAAAATAAAAGGGTAAGGAACAACTACTTTCCAAATTATGAGAGCATGATAACTAATACCTACAGTACATTTATGTTTTATGCATTTAGTGTGGAGAAGATGCTTTACATGGCATGGTGGTTGAAGCTCATAAAGTTCTTGGTAAGATATGAAAATGATTGAATCCTATACTTGTTTGTTTGAGCAAGGACAATTTGATGGTACTGGGTGACTCAAAAAAAACTTCGCACGTTTGGCGACTCCTTGGGGCTGAAAAGATTCTTGTTTGAAACCAAAGTAACTTTTTTCGGAAAGAGCATAGTCTAACTTTAAAATTTGAGGTATAACTTTTTAAGTTTAGCCTAGTAGTTAAAAAGGTATGAGCTTACATTTAAAAGCTTACATTTAAACTCTTTTATGAGTTTTACGACTTAATCAATAGTAATAGGGTTTTGAAAAACAATATTTTTGGATTCGAAACATATTTTGCTCATAGATTCGGTGAACAACGAAGGTATGAAGGAGATCAAAGGGTTGAATGAGCGCTTGGAAAGTCTTCAACAACGTTTATTGCAGGTCAAACAACTGGTGCAAGATCAAACTGACATGGCGCAGGTTTACCTTTTTTTGCCATCCTTTAATGATTTCATCACTAACTGTACATTTCTTCCTAGCTAGTGCTTATTATTATTCGACTGTTTACAACATCTTTTCCTAACTTTTTGAGTAGAAATCTTTACTTAAATCAGACATTCCAAAATGATTATCTTAATTTGCGATTCCACATTTGAACTACGTGTACTCTGTATGAAGCGTTCAACCAAAAGGATAATCTTTAAAAAATAAACAAAAATAGTTTATGTTCTTCTTCAGGGGTTTCAACAAAATAAGATGAGAGCAGAGCATGTTGGTGATGCATCTGTGTTGCCCGATTTGTGTGCGTCACATCAAAAACAACTGACTGTTCTCAGGAAAAACCACATTAAAATAAGGTAATAAAATGCTTCAAAAGGTTTGCTTTTGTTTTTAGTCAATTAGAAAAAAAGGAAATCTTTTAATTTGTGATCGGTCCTTTTTACGCCGGCCCTTATTGGCGTTATTTTCGGGCCTGCGGCGTAATAAGTGCCGGCGTAATAAAGGCCAAAAATATGGAATTTTAACTAATAAGCGGCGTTAAATTTTTCCGAAAACGCGCGAAAAACGCGAAAGTTTCTTCTTTTAAAGTATACTACCTATGATCATGCATATTGATTTGTTGTTTTGGTTTTGCTATTCCGACGTTTAGTTTATATATAATTGCTTTGTTTTTTTGCAGAGATATTCGAAATTTATGTGCTCGTGCAAAAGACGAACTTTCCACAAATCTTCACGCAAGACTGAGGTAATAAAATTAATAGTAAAATTTGAGAAACATGATTTAATTTTTATTTTAAAGTTGATTTAACGGTGTCTCAGGGAATGGAGTTTTTCGATCATCTCGACGTGCATGAAGCTCCCTTAAATAACGTCGTTATCCTTGTTTAGATGGGTGATGTTCATTGAGAAATCGATTTTTGAATGTGACAGTCGGTTGATGGTTTACCATGAAAGCTTGAAGAGGATCAAAAAGAGACTTGATATCTTTGAACAAGTTTATGAAGCTCCAAAGATGTACATCCTCGCTGTGCTGGAAGTCTTACGGAGGAAAAGCTTCTCAGTACAATTTTTAGAGGTTAGTTTCTATTAGTGTAATCTTGGTCAAGTTTGCTTACGTGTTAAATAAACAATTTTAAGAACATCAAATTTTAACGATTTTATTTCAGTGGTCTAGAAGTGTATCAGAAAGTGCAATCAATGCACGCACGGAAGAATTGAGCAAACGGGAAATGTTCACTTCTGTTTTTGGTGAGTTTCTTTGTTTTAGTTAAAAACTGACATGCAATGTCAATCCTAATTTGTTTTTTGCATCGAAAAATTATGCCGAAACAGTGGCGAAGGGTGGGGAGGGAGGGTCAAAAAGGTCAAGCAATGAGGCATTAGTGTGGCAGGGGTAACATCCCCAAGCGAAGGTCAAAATGAAAGGGGCGCCAGACATTGGCCAGCCTCTTCAACTACGAAATATATTTCGTGAAATTTATTATTTTGAGACTGTCTGAATCGCGTCTGAAGTTTTTCCCCTGATCTCATGGTTGATTGTGATTTGCTTATGTTTTGTAATTTCCACATCGATTTTCAAACGAAATAAAAAAAAATACTCATAATGGCAACAATGTCTGTTTACAATGTCTGTAATGTTTAGTGCTTCGAATTCATAATGATTAAAATCTATTGCAAAAAAATCATGATGAATCCCATTATTTAAATTATGAGATTATATAAAATGATAACAAAAATATTTCAAAAATAGGCTGGGAAATTTATCCCTCATAACCATGGTATGTGAGTACTAATAAGTTTTCTTTATATCCACGATTGACATTCTTTCAGGGAACCACTTCGTAAAGAATTTACTCCCTGGTCTGGATCGCCAGCCAATGCCTTTTGCAGTAAGTACACCATACTAATAAAGACTGACAATTAAATCCGAACAAACTCTACGCAGTAAGTAAAATACTATTGTTCTTTCCCAATATAAGCTACAGAGTATTTGAACTAAAGCTTTTGTGCGATGTTCAAACATTAAGTACCCGAAAAAGTTATATTCTTACTCGGCAACCCGAGTTTACGCTTTGTTAACGATTGTAAATCTTTGTTGTTAAACTAACGAACTCAAATTTTCTCGCTTTGCCAGGAAGAACCACCTCCATCATGCGATGAACATTTACCAGATATCTCTGTTGATGACATTCGATTGTTGCAAGAAGCAGCACCAGACCTGATGTCTGAGCTTCATCTCGGCGATATGGAATCATCACTGGTTATTCAAACATGTCTCTCACAGAGCAGTCTCACCAAGTTCGTCGACCCACGATCCAACAAAACGTTAGAAGAAACAGTCAACTTTCGCGAGAAAGCACAAGTCGATAATAATCAGTTAACAATGAGTGTTTTACATCGCGAGATATCTAGAGGTGATGTAGTGGACCTTTCTTTCCCTGGCAATGTTCAATTTCAAGTAGGTTCTGCTTCCAGTCAGGACGATGATGTCATTGATGGAGCTACAACATTCGAAGCAGGATCTTTGCGCTCGTTATCTAAAGAAAAGATGTTGGTTGGATCAAGTGATAGCGAAGCGTTGATGTTTCATAGTGCAGAGTTGGATTTCACTTGTCCATCGCCAGGTGTTTCTTCACCAATCATTGCATCACCTTCCAGTGTTCGATCGAGTAAATCTGGTAAATCTAGCTCTGGAAAGTCGTCATCTTCACCAATTGCTATTAAGAGTTCATCTTCTATTAACAACTGGAGATGCAGTCAAAGCTTAAGTCCTCAACCTGTCCCTCCTGTGGCGAGAGGAGACCTCTTCTCACTACCAAATTTTGAACGACAAACCTCTCGGCTATCTGTGACAGATGATAAGAACAGCAGTCAAAATAGTTGCCGTTCATTATCGGAAGCTATTCGTTTAGTTGAAATCAACAATAAACTGGCAACTTCAAGTGATCTGTTGAAAGTCACTTCTAAAAGTATCTTTGAACTCAAGCAAAAACTTATTACCACCAAGGGGGATGTAAAATCTGCCATAGAGTTTTTTAATACAAATTTAATAACAGTCAAGGCGAATTTCGATAGGTGTTTATCAGGAAAAAATGAAAAAATAACATTGCTTGAAAACGTGATTTCGGATATGAAGAGTGACCACCATACACAGATAGAAAGTCTTGAACATGAAATAGAAGAATACACTAAAGAAATTGAAACATTGAATTCTTCGAAAGAAGAAATATCCAATAAACAAAAAGAAGAACACCAAAGACAATGTCGAACTATAGAATCACTGGAATCAAAGAACAACGAACTTTCAAAATTGAAGAAAGATGATGATTGTCAGATAAGTGAGCTCCAGTTAGAAAACAAACGTTTAAGAGAGTTATACGAACAACTGCAGAATGATTCCACTTCAAAAGGTGCACAATATATTCAACAGATTGAACTGCTACAACACGAATGTAGCAAAAGACAAGAGAATTTTGAAGACTTAGAAAAATACAAACAAAAATTATCGGATGAATTGAAAGACGTAGCTGTCCAATTAGAAACACTTCGTCACGAGAACGGAGCTTTGAAAACACAGGTCGATGAAATTTCCGAATCCACACAACAAAGTATTGACGAGCATTTGTCGCATGTCTCCTCTGTCACTACTCAACACAAAGAGTTGAAGAAGAAACTAGCGGAGAAAGAACAGGAACTTTCACAAGTGCTCATGATGAAAGACTCTTTAGAAACACAAAAACAAACCAATTTTAACGTTGTATTCAACAAGATCAAGAAGGATAAAGACGCTCAAATTAAAGAAATGGCTGCCAAAATAGCAGCATACGAAAAAGACTTTCAATCGCATAAAAATCGGAATAGTTCTCTCAATAAAGAAATCAACGTTCATAAAGAGGCCTACAGTAGTTTGGAAAGTGAATTCATCAAACTTAAAGAATCCAACAAAGACTTAGAAAATCGATTCCATGACCAACAGAAGGAGAATGAGGAGACTTTGGCCGAGTTGAATAGGCACATAGAAAGTTTGAAAGAAGAGAAGTTGAGGGTGATGCAAGAACTGAAGACACAATATGATGATGGCTTAGAGAAGGTGAAAGCTGATTTGTTGGCCAGTGAAGTTGAAAAACAACGTTCGTTGGAACATGTTGGCAAATCTGAACATGTTGCTGCGACTAAAGACTCCACTTCTTCGTCCATTGAGTAAGTTCTTCAACCAATTTGTTGTGCATTACAATTTATACAAAGGTCCCTCGAGGATTGCCAAATGACAGATAGAAGAAGTTACACCATTGATTTTTTACTCTTAGAGAAGGACTCGATGCATTAGAATTCGATCAACTGATGGAAAAAATCAAAATCTTAGAAAATGAAAATGCCAAAATTAAAGAAACACTTGCAGATAAAGAGAGCAAAGAAAAGGAAAAAGAGCGAGGTGACAATTTGATACCTTTTATTAAACTTTCAAAGATTATGGAAATCATATCGAATTCTGTGGAAATTATTATTCCCAGTACTAAATTGTGTTTCATTTCTCTTTCAGCCATCTCAGCTAGTCCGAAAGCTCAAAAAGTTGTGCGAACTACATCCAAACCCGTTGAAAAGATTGCTCTTCGAGAGTAAGTGTTGAAACATTGGTATTGGGCTTTTCCAGAAAAAAATCCATATTCCCACTGTTGGGATCTCGATTTTTCTTAACAAAAACCCTCCTGGATATCCGTGTTGAAAATGTCGAACCCCCTGGTTATTCTGGTCTTCAAATTCTTACCCCCTGGATATCCTAGGATATTGAAAATTTCTTACCCCCTGAATATCCTAATCCTCAACAGGGAACAATGGATCTACCTCAATACTATCTCACTAAAGCGTTCAAATCTCCGGTTCAAATATAAAATAGAGGAAGTAATACGTCAAAAGTTTCAACATGAAAAGGGCTTTTCCACAAAAAGTTCTAATTCTAAAGTTATAATAGCCAAACATAATGATCTAAACTGAAACCTGAAGATGTCCAGGGAAAAGGATTAATAGAAATGCTTTTATCTTTATAGTTTAGACATTGGTAGCGTGGTATTGTTGTGTTTCGACGAAAGTACGCATCATTTTGTTGCATTGACGTTGACCAATGAAAGATATTTCGTTCATCCTGAATCACTGAAAGAAATACAGCCAGGAGGTAAACTCTTCTCCTCCTTCTTCAACCTCACAGGTTTTGCTTAGACAAATTATGTACAGGCTGGATCATAAATAGCTCCTTGCGTAACCTCGCTGATGAGCCATATCAAAAGCGTCAAAAGGCGTGCAATAAGCCTAACGAGGTTAGTTGTTGTCTGTCTCTGTGCATATAAAATCCAATGAAATTGAAGTTTTACAAAAACTCCAGTCAAGAGTACATAACCCGTGTTAATTTGTTCGTTCGTTCGTTCGTTCGTTAGTTACCAGCTTTTCTCGAGATTGGCTCATTCAATTTTTCAGATTTTTAGCCATAAACCCTCGAATTTTTCAGATTTTTTACACAAAGTTGAGAATTTGAATACTCTCGAATGTGACGGAACCAGATTTTTGAGAAAACATTTTTCGCTGCCGATTTTGGCCAAAAACGGCCTTAAAAAAGGTTTTTGGGGATTTTCTCGAGATTTTTTATTAATATTACCGAATACTACCGAGAATGTGACGGACTCAGATTATTGTGAACAAAATTTCGCGGCTGATTTTGACCAAAAACGACCGAAAAAAGAGTTTGAAATTTACTGGAGATTCTATCGTTATTTTTTTTGTATGTGACTAGAGTACCATGGTGGGTAAAAGAAGGCTTAAAATATTTGTTCGTGAAAAAATTATTTCCGGTGTAAAAATATAAATGGCAGTTTTTGCCCTAGAAAATCGGCCTTTTATGAGTTAGACAGGGGTGTTTAAAGATATCAAATAATTTTTCGTGATATTGAGACAGAGGTGTTATAATTTTTAAGGATGTTGAATATCTGAGATCCCTGTGTTATAGTTTTTTTTCAAGATACGCACATTCAGACAAAGGTTTCCTGTGTAATGGCTGTAAATGGCCTATAAATTGATTGAGCTGTGTTCATTCGTTCGTTTATTCGTTTTTATTCTTTTCATCGTTTTTATTCTTTCGATCGTTCGTTGTTATGGCCTTAAGAGTTAAAATTTCGTTTGTTTACATCAAAGTATCGCTTCACACTTGTTGAACCTTCAAATTGTCTAGAAATCACCTTTAAAGGTTCACTTATTTTATATTAGGTTAAGTCATTTAAAAAAACCTATTTTGAGGTGATGCTTCATTAATCTGAGACTTTAGGCTTGACCCCCTATTTTCATTTGTTTTTGTTGTTGTTTTTCAGGAAGAGGAGCATCAGATAAACGGTATATTATTTCAATGTTTTTTATTCCCTGACATCATCTCTAATAACATACTTTTATGGAACTTCCAATTTTACACGAAAATAACTAGCTAATAGCCAAGGCCATGGTGCGCCCGTTGCTATGTTTTTTTGGGAAATCTACGTTGGGCAGTGATAACCAAGGGAACAAAAAGCAGGAGGCCAAAATAATTACAGTTTCTGTAAACCATATCAATATCAATAATATGCCAGATGGAAGAGAAAT
>JAUJPO010074930.1:0-11305 GCA_032270745.1 Tiaropsis multicirrata
ACCGAAACCCAGCCTCAACAAAACTTCCGGATGCGGAAATACAATTTCACAACCCTTTCACAGGCCTGTGTTTATGGGTTTTTTTTTTGTGAATATTGTTTTTACACAGCACTATATGATGCACTGAATTCAATGAGCTTTGTCCAAATTTAATGAATATTTTGAAATACAAACTACGCAATTGACAAACTTTGTTCTGCTATGTCGTTTGACCAAATTGAGTGTGATCATATCGGACTTTTTCACATTATGGCTATGGCTATGATGGGCACATGAATGAAATTTGTTGAGACACAAAACATTTAATAAAATTGTACCTATCAGCTTGGCACTTGGGAAAAACTAAATGTGTAGTTGAATGAACACATCGAAACCATCATGTTGTTCGAGATCACTGGACACGACCCACGGTGTGGCCCGAACATTTTCGGGTCTGTTTGGACCATGTTTGGGTATGTTCAATATAAAACTCTGCAGACTTCCACGAACATGGTAAGACAATTAGTCTCGAAACTACATGTCGGCTGAGATTTTCTTTCCTCGAAAACTGGCCCGAACGTGGTCCAAAATAGCGCAGGCCATGCTCGGAGCCCTTTCCAATTTTTAATTCAGCGCAAGGCCCGAAAATGTTAGGGCCACACCGTGGGTCGTCACTGGACTCGAAACCGAAAAACAGATTTTAGTTGAAATTGGAAAATCTCAACAATGACATTGATTAAACACTATGGACCTTTATTATAAACCTCTGATGTTGTAATTTGACGCCGGCTGGATTTAGTGTAATCGAAATCAAACCAACCCATCATCAAAATTGAATGAAGTCATTGAAACAGAAAAAGCTTTGTTAAAATTGAAAATCTTTAACTATAAAGATCAAATGACACTGACTGTGAAAATTGAAAAATGTCTGCTGTAATTTTAATCGAAATAAAAATATCTTTGAACAAGATAATAAAAATGGCGTGATAGAAATAAGCTCAAAATTGGAAATCTGTTATTGTTCATCTCGATATGGAAACCAAGCAAACTCTGTGTAAGAGAACGAACGAAGAGAAATCAAAGTTCAACAAACTCATCACAAAATCAAATATAAAACCTTGTTAAAATTGAATTTTTTTGTTTAGAACAAAAAAAAATTAAAAATTCTGCAAAAATTCATGCTTCAGTGAAGAAATTTCGATTTGTCCAGTTCTTATTTTCACGTCCCATGTATTCACTTTTCAACCCATTCTCCCTTTAAAGAAATTTGATGCCTTCTTGCTTTCAACACCTCTTCCATTCTTACCATTCCAGAAAACATAAAGATTCCCATACAAAGTTGAAAAGGCGATTCCCTATTCCCTGTCTATCCCGTATAAAAGGAGGATGATTTTTTGGTTTGCATAAACATCAACAAAAAGGGTAGAAAGAAAGAAGGATCAAACAACTTCACTAGACACCAGCAGCAGTACCAATGAAGCTCTCAACTACTGGAATGTTTTTGACTCTGTCAATCATAGCATCGGTATTTGTCACATTCAGTTACTCACATGGGTTGAGTGAAAACTACTATGATGAGATAGCACAAAGCTACTGCGCAAGTCGCTACAGAAGTCCAGCTTTTGTTTTCGCCATCCGAAGAGATTGCGCTGGAACTGCACCCACTTGTAATGACATTTGTAAAAAAGCGACAGCAGAAGCTGTTAAAATGATTAATGGCCAGAAAAAAAAGTAAGTAGAAAGCTAGCCTAGATTCATTGATGACGTAATTTTATTCGACTTTATAGCAGGGGGCCTTCAAGTCATTTTATTTCTGCCCAATATCTCGTCTTCCTTCCTTCATCAACAGGTTTTAGAGGGTATGGAACTGCCAAATTGAGCCCAAGTTAGCCGTAGTAAAGTCTCTTAAACGAATTTGGAGAACGAAAAAACAAAAATTAGTCTCTTTTATTCAAGCAATTTTGTACTAAAGACTTTTGTACTAAAGAACGACATGGTCTCAATTTGGCAGATGAATTAGATGTTTATCTACATTGCTACCTGTACTATCCTGGTCTCAAAAGACACATTCCGTCGTCGTGATTTATCTCCGATACTTACCTCCCTAATGTCAGGGTGTAAATTACGAGCGTGTCATCCTCCTGTATAATCTTTCTAGAACAACCCAATGTACAGAGTAATATTTCAAGCAGACACAAGTGGATTTCTAGTACGTAAATATTACATTCGTCTTTTTTATCTTTCAGCCTTGCTTGTTTTGATGGACTTCACATCTTTAAAGTCCATAATCACCTTGCCATTGACACATCGACTCGGCAACCAGATGCTGGTCGAGTTAGTATGGCAACTTATGGTTATGGTTCGGGAGGTTGCAGATGGACTGCAAACCACTGTGGCCCAAATTATTGCTGTTGTAGAGCTTATTAAATATTTTTTTATGGGAAAGCTACATGAAGAGAAGAAAGTTTTGCGGAAATTCAGAAGGACATATTTGCGGAATTTCATTTCGCGGCTGAGTCGTTGTTTTAGTAGCTTAAATATATTATTTTTTCCCGTGCAAAATTTTCTCTTTTTATTGTTATGTATTATTGAGCAATCTTTTTTCTTCGTCAACATTATTATTGTATGGTGCCCAATATTCTACTTGAAGATAATACCGTTTCATGATTGTAATTTTGAAAGAAAAGCTCTTCACAAAGATGAGCCAATTAAATAAAGAAAGTTAATATTTTAATATTTCTAGCTTTGCATATTTCCCAACCTCGGAAAAACGGACTTTTTTTACATACTTTGTCAAAAATGATTGTCTTCCCAGGAGCAGTCAAAATTGATAGACCAAAAGGCAGGATTTCCCTGGGAATAATAGTGCCTTGACTGGCTTTGGAGAATATATTTTATTTCTTGTCACTATTTACTACTTAAACGCACACCTAAGGTACACGCCTGTTATTACAACACCGCAACCAATGAAAGTCCTCCTATTTCTGAGATCAAGCCTTATGAAAAAGAGCTTAGCAGTTTAGCTTTCATCGTTTTTAGCGTGTTCTTCACTTATACGAACTTAAAGTGGCGCATACAGGAGGTTATCAAAAACTTTGACGGAGAGTTTTGCTTTTGTTCATAATTCCTTATATGGAAGTTAACACTCTCCTCCGTCAAAAGTTTTGAGTACCTTCTGCATTCGCTGCTGCTTTGTATTTATATTATATCATTCTTTATACCTTTAGGAGCACCTGGCTTGGATAAAAACTCCATCGGAAAGAAGCTGCAAGGTGCGTCTGCATTTGCGGCTTTTCGATAGAAATTCCGTACCCCCACTGTTGAAGATAAATGATATACAGGGGGTTTGAAATTTTTGATATCCGGGGGTTAAGTATTTGAAGACCAAGGATATTCAGTAATTTTCAGCACGGATATCCAGGGGGGCTGGTGTTAAGAAAGTTCTACATTCTCGACAGTCAGAGGGGATGCGGGTTTTTTTCTGGAAAAGCTTGGTCCCTTAATTAAGCGTAATACTTTTTATCAGGAATTTCTTTGTAAAAACTAAAGAATAGGAAGTCAGAAAAAACCCTGTTTATTCTTCATTTAGGAATGTGTTTGAGAGCGTTGAAATCTTTACAAGCGTTAAATATCATAGAGATGAAAGAAGGCGATACTTTGCACTCAACCGGTAACGTATTGAAACGAGAATGTTCGGCTGTTTCAAAAATAAATTAGAGAGGTTAATCAAGAGGGAATATAGGACGTTAGACGCGTCTGTAGCGACCTGTACATAATTTGTTAAGTAAAACCTGTAAACAAAAATCTATGTACAGGCCGCCACAGACACGCCTAACGTCCTAAATAAATCCCCTTGCCTAACCTCGCTATTATGCAAGTTGGGCGTGTAGAATGTTCCTCCTAGGGTAAAAATTATATCCAAAGCTTTTTCTCTTAATTTTCACCCCCGGTGGATGATTTTAAAGCAAAATTTGATGACCATGGAATTTTACAACCCAACGTTCTCGGACATACAAAATTACCCTTGATGGAAATGACCCAATTTCATATTATGCTTCACCCGCATTTCTTGTCTGAAACAACCCATTCTTCACCTAGGCATTTGAAATTTTATTTTAGACTCTGTAGAAGGCCTGGTTTCTCTTCTTTTGATCTTGGCCATACCATGTACGTTTTTAATTATTTTGGCTCTGACGGTATAAAGTCACCCAATTAACTTGACTATAGACCCTATACATACTTAACGCTCCTTTATTTTTAAGAAATTGGAAATCTGATGGCAAGATACTGTATAACTTATGATACAGTCAAACTATTTGCATCTGCTACCGGCATTGGAAGTATACAGGATCTGGTGAGTTTATACCCCAATCAAGAAATGCTGTATTTGATAAAATGTTGCACTGTATCTTGTACATCTTCAGAATGGTCATAATGCATTTTGTATTTTTTTGTAGCTGCTTAATTGATACCATAGTTGATACCCTCATGTTGGGTCCTTGGTCTAAGAATCCCCTTTGATAGTGTTTGAATTTTCAAAAATAAATCAAATTACGTTGTGCTACCAACATTATTAATGTCTGTTGCAAAAATATTATCACTAAAAACAGTTAATAGAAACCAGGTTGACATGGGAGCAGTTTTACTGACAATCTTTTTGCAACAGAATTTACTCTGGTTTCTCTTGTTTAGTTGGTTTTGCTGTCGAAAGCCAAAGAATTCAACGACATCATACTACGACAGAATGAACGAACCATCTTAAACACATTGAACAAGGACAAACATCGGATCACAATCAGGTTGACAACGTGTTTTTTTGAATTTTACAGGAAAATATTATCTCCTTCTTCTATATATCTAAACCACTTACGCAGTAGGCACGTGGCGTTGTTTCAAAATCAAAACAACTTTTTTCGAACGCCAGAACGTTGAAAAAACTTCATATGTCTACTGGGCTCTTGAGTCCTTACAGGAATCTCGAGTCCTTACAGGAATCTTGAGTCCTAACAGAAATCTTGATTCCTTACAGGAATCTTGAGTCCTTACAGGAATCTAAACAAATTTAGTCACTTTTTACATATTACATTATTAACTAGAATTTAAACGAATATTTCATATGTTATAAACCGAGGGCTGTTTTCCAAATCTAAATATTTTCCATATGATTATACCGGTTGATGCAAATAAACGGCGTACGGGGTCTTTGAGCCAAACGAACTATGCAACAGACTCAAACTTTCCTTCAATTGATAGTTGAAGGTCTAACTTAAATTTTGAGCTGAAATTTTTTTGGTCCATTTGTTACAAAGTTATGAACTTTATTCCATTGCATAATTTTTCTTGTAGTCCTTAGTTTAGGACCAACATTACAACTTTCTGAATTTATCTCCTGTCGACTGCGTTCTCTTGTCCTACTGTATTTCAACTGGGAGCTCAGAACCTTTCGTGTTGGCTTGTGCTGTCAAAAGATACACATTTTCACCTCTAAACCAGTGTTCTCGTTGAATTTGTTCATATACTTTGTGTGTAGGGGATGAGCTTATTCAAGAAAAGGTAGATCTAATATGACACTGTATGACGTGACTGTCAATCAAATATTTGCATATAACTTATGACATTGGTACTTTCCCTTTGTCAAAATACGACATTAGTAACTTCCCTTTGTCAGCTTATAGTATAACCACAAGCTGTTTTTCTCTGCTATCAATCAATATTCAGAATCCACGGATCACAAGATCCTTATATCTCATGGTTTTTGACAATTCGAATATTTGAATTCCTCAAATTTTTTAAGGGCTTCAAAAATGTCCAGAACTCTAAACCAAATGAAACTCGATACTGCATGCTACTCATTATTCGAATGTTTAAAAAAACTTTTACTTCCATTCACATTCGCAATTTTTAGTGTTAGAATTTTTAAACTAACAAGCGTATACGAGCATGGTGAGGCGCAAATGAAATTCTTTGGGAGATTGAGAAGCGGCAGCAACATTAGTTTTCTGCACTTATCCGTAGAGCCTACAAACTGCATCGAGTATACTGACAAACAATAAACACGAGGTAACACTCTGGTATATATTGGCAACAAACACTACTACACCCCTGATTCAGACCCGGTGGGACCCCCCACCCGCTGGAAAAAATGGCCAAAATTAGTCCCCATCAAGAAAAAGGGTATCCCCACTGGAAAAAAATAGAATACTATCATCCCCAGCCAAATCTACAAAAAAACATAACATTCCCGCTTGATCTGGTCTCAAAAAGGTTCATTCCCCGCTGACTAAAAAGGAATAAATTTTATTTTATGTTTAAATTTGACTCCTAAAACTTAATCTAAAGAAGAAAAAGAATTCTCATGACTTGTAGAAAAGTCTACATTTCAAAATACTAAAATACTAAAGCCTGCTACGATTCACAAACAAGTATGTATACACAACATTGACTACCATTTTTGTTATTTTGTTATTTGAACCCAAGAAATCGAAAAACTGGGATAATTGTCAGAAACGAACTTTTGGAAATTGTAAGGGTGATGTGCGAAATTTTCTTTTTGCTCTTTTTACTCTTCTCATCTTTTTCTATATTTTGTTTTTTCTCTTGTTTAATTGTTGCACTCAATCAAAATGTTCTTTTTTATCAAATTGTTTTTCTCTATCGTTTTGTATATTTTTGACAATAAGTTTAACAATTATCTATTATATCATCGTAATAAAGTGTTTCTTTATAGATTATAAAATTTTCTTCACCGTCGGCGCCGCAAATTATTTTTTCGTAAGCGATCAAAGACCTGATTTAGCGATCCAAGACCTGAAAAACTTTTTCCGTGCGAAATCTAGCAATCCAAGACCTGATTTAGCGATCCAAGACCTGAAAAACTTTTTCCGTGCGAAAGCTAGCGATCCAAGACCTGAATTAGCGATCCAAGACCTGATATTATAACCGCGCGGGAATTTTCAGCGATCCAAGACCTGATTTAGCGATCAAAGACCTGCAAGACTTAGAAACTGCCATAATTTTAGCGATCCAAGACCTTCAACTTAAATTTCTTCTGAAGTTCGGTTCGAACCGGCTTTTATCAAACATTTCTGCCTCCAAAATGATCCGCACAGTATTTTGCATACAAAAAGTTGAAGTCTCTCCTTCTAGGACACTTTGACCTATCTGCTTTGTTTACGTGGAATGAAGGTCATCTTCAGATTTACGACGTAAATTTCTAACAAACTCGCTATATGCTTGAGATGGTGTTAATACAGAGGAAAACGGAAAAGAATTTGCGGTGCAACCTTAGTCATTATATTTAGTCAGTAGCGTGTAATTACCCTGCACCCACAGATGTTTTTCAGAGGGGCGTCAATAAAGGGGACGCCAAAAGGGAAGATTTTCTCCCCCTTTTTCTTTTCTGGCATCCCATTTCAGCCCCTTCCTTTCGTGTAGTCTACTAATTTTAGTCATAGATTTCGATCATTTTTGAGCTAAAATTCTTTTGCGCTCGCTTTGCTCGCATTACATTATTTTATGGCCAAAAGTGATTTTCTGAAAAAACTGAATTTAGTAATATTTTTTATTGAGCTATTTTAATGCGTTTTTAGACTATCTAGAGGTTTAAATTTTCAAAATCGCCCTCTCGGGCAAAACCATGTTTGGCCCTCGCGGTGTCACTAAACTTTATCCCCCTACGAAATAAAAGAAAAGTACGGTACTTCCGACCACACTTCCTGCATTATCTACCAGAGTATTACCTCAACTTTCTCTTCGAAAATGAACGTTTGAATTCTCCGAAGATATTGGACAACAATGCCTGTGCTACTTTAGGCGTACAAACTGAAGTTTTCGCGAAATTTTTTATATAAACTTTCGTAAAATTAAAGAAAAACTATTTTTCGTGAGCATAAACTTTCGCAAATCAAGAGTAAAAAGGGAACATTTTCAGCTGAAAAAAGGGTCAGAAGTGACAAATTCTTGTCAAATTTAATAAGCAATATTAATGAATTGACTTTTCGAACATTTCAAGGACTTCCGCAAGTATCAACGTCGGTATAAAAATCTTTCTGCGAAAAGGGCCAAAAACGAAAATTTAAATCATGATTGAGTCAAGATAAAACTACAAAAATGGGTCGTTCCCTAGCCATTGATGAGATGAAGCTCTGCTCCAAATATCAAGTCAAAACCTTAAATGGTTCTAGAGTTGTTTTGTCCAGCCTTTCAAATTATTTAATTGAGAAAATGACGTTTTAAGTTATTTTTTTCCAATTTGACCCAGAAAAGGACAAAAAGGCTCACACCAACCCACTTCTTTGTATATTCTGCTGCCTGAAGATCCCTGAAGGGCTCAAAAGCCATACAAAAGGTCACTCAGATCACTAACGACGAGCCTTGTCTAATTTCCTTTTGTGCCAACGCGCCAAATAACTCCTTGTGGTTCAGCAGGGAATTTCCCAAATGACCAAAAAAAAAATGAAAATGAAGATCAACAAACTGACAGTCTTTTGGGACAAAACTTGAAAACGGGTTAATTCCCCTAAACCTTAAACCATGAGCTAAACATACTGGCTTTTTCAAGAACTCTTTTTTCAAGAACTCCATCCAGTTCATATTATCATTTCAGTGACCAACTTCAGGAGCACAAACCAAAATTTGAGATTGTATTTGAATTATTTGAATCTACGGCTAGAACCTGGATTTACATCCACTTCAGGTCAGGTGTTTTCTTAACATGTCGAGTAACATCAGGGTGAACATCACTTTGTACATGTTGGCTCTTCGGATTTCATCGGAGATATGAACCAGTCAGCTTGAAATTTTCAAGAGTCTTTATATCCCCACTGAAATTTTTATCACCCGTTTTTCTGCACTTTGAAAATTCCCCACAATTTTTTTTATCCCCAGTGGGATTTGAAAAGTCACCGGGTCACTGAGACAGGGGTGTTATAACTTTAGTCGTCTACAATCGGTGACAAAAATTGTGGCTATTTCTTGGAAAGTCCCTCATTGATGTTAGGGGGTAAGGGACTAGCAAAAGGTGGACGGCCACAATATTATGTCACAAACTGTTGATACTAGACTAACTGTTCACCAAAAGTTAAAACTCAATTAGTAATTACAACTTAGCCGTTTGGAAGAAGAATTAATGATGCCTTATCGGAAAAAATTTAGTCGGAAAAATTCTAGTTACCTCCAAATTTATCAGTCAATTTTGTTTGACTAAACAATTGAAAACAGCCGGGCAAAAATTTAGTCACTTGTCCGATAAGGTATCCACTGCAAATACTCTTTTCGTAAACCTTTTCGGACCCCTTCCTTAAATATATGCCTAAAATGCTTCCCTTGATCCAAGCTTTCGTTAATAAAATTCCCATTCTCAAATTGCGAGTTTTTCATAGTTTTGGTAGAAGTCTGGGGTTGGAAATTTGAGAAAATGTGGATCAAAGTTAAGAACATCCGAGCCTCGGCCGAAATTTACTGGTAGTGTGCTACAGCAAATATACGGGGTTTACAGCGCAGTATCCGGCGGTTAGTGAAGCGGAGGATCTACTATTTGGAGGAGATAAAATGAAAGATGTGTTTTTTTTCGCTTTGAAATAAAAGAAACACTACTCTCGTTACTACACTTGTTTAGTTCATATTTTGTAAATTTTTGAGAGGGGTTAAAGTACTCGAAAAAAAAGCATACGAGACTTTTTGAACCTTTTAAAAGATCGAGCAAAATGGGGTTCAAGTGTGACAAAGTTGATGCAAGGATCCACTGCTGGATTGTGTAAATAAGTCAAGTATACGCCAGATCTTTTCGTAATTTCTTTCTGAGATTTTGTGATTTGTTTTTGGTTTAAAAAAAAAGGTGTTTTTTTAAGTCATTAACCCCTCGAACTTTTGCAATGTTTATAAATCATTGGATTTTAATGATAATTTCTTTGCTTTTTGAATATTTTTATCAACAAAGAAAGATATCAGAGAATCGATCTATAAGGGTGGGCGCAAGTTAACTCTTAAATAAGATATTTTATAATATCTGATGTCTTTATTTGAAGAAATGAGAAGAAAGCCCGCTCGATAAATATAATTTTTTTTTATTCCATTCCTGAATTTTCTTGTTTCTTTCAAAACAGTTCTGATTTCTTATCTTATCTTTTTTATAATATAGTTTGATATTTCTTTGGGCGAGGGCAGATCATATGTCGAAAAAGTAAATAGTTGTTTTTTAAGTTTCTTTGAAGAAATCCATAAGTTAAAAGAAGAAAAAGCAATCAAGTGCTCTGTCGCGGCGCTTCTGTTTTCTTTCTTCCATTTAGATGAGCTTCGTTTAGAAGTAATTTGAAAATGTTTTTCATATGAAAACTTTTGGGATATTTTCTGTGGACCATAAAACAGTTGACAAAAATTCATTCGCAAGAAAAACTTCATGTTACCCTAGACATATAAATTTCGGAAAACTTGAAAATTTGAGAGATTTTCAAACAATTTAATTATAATGTTGAAATACAGTAGAAAAGCTTCAAATGATTCCTATATAAAGTTATTTTGGGACCCCCATCAAAATGGTTGTTTAATAAAAAATCATATTTTTTATATAAATCATATTTTATTTATCTTTGATTATATTGATTGGGAAGATAATACTTGTTTCCTTTGATTTACTGCTTTAAAAAGAGCATAATTATTTTTAAACATAAAACAATCTCATTGGCTCAAGCCATTGTTACTGCTTTGAAATTGACCAATCGTTGAGCAACTTCTATGGATTTCATTTGTATAATTCTGATAATATCTACAAGTTTCTTTAAAGATGCTCTTTTTTGGCGACATATGTTGAAAAGAAAATACGGTTAAATTCTTCAACAATTTTTTGATTTAGTTTTAAAATCTGATTGAATCAGTCCAGTAGTTAAGACACAAGAAAGAAGAAGATAGCTGGCAAAAAAGGTAAAATACAAATGTCCTGGATTTTTACTTTTTCCTAAGACTTTATTAGGGCCCGTCTCTGTGACCCACTGGGATCCACAACGTCGGTCAAACAGATTTTATAAATAAGAGAAAATCAACAAAAACACAGTATAACTGCCCTCTTAACCCCACTAGATACTTGGTCTGTTGGCATCTTGTTACAATAGCTGACATCAACTTTGAAGAGGAAAGATCACATTTCTAAAAGTTTACAGACCATAGCATTGCAACCCACTGGCCACCCTATTGATAAAAACGCTCAAAAAAGGCCCATTTTTCTCTTGTAGCAAACCCGGAGAAGTTTCAGATGCTATTTCCAGGTACAAAAAACGCAAATATATCTATTGACATAGGAAATTTTTCACTTAAATCTTCTGAGAATGTTAAT
>JAUJPO010074941.1:0-11304 GCA_032270745.1 Tiaropsis multicirrata
GACAGCTTTTGCTTGCAACTTGCGAATCGAGAGGGTCTAAATCGCTTCGCAATTCTTATACATATACGGCTAGTATATCATTTCTATGGATTCAATTCATATCCTTCTTTTCCGAATCTTTGGTGCGCTTTAATTGTCAAACATTTTCCCTAATAGCTCAACAGTGGAATTCTATCAGCAAATGATGCATCATGGGATCGTTTTGACGCTAACTCTCTCCGTAGAAATTGGGTATTTGGTGTGTTTGGTACCCAAAGTTTCAATCTGGAATTGGGAGGTGATATATTTTACCGAACGACAAACCAAAAAGACATTTTAATAACTATAGACCAAGACATTCGAAGGAAATTTTCGCGAAACTTTCAAACAACATCTGTTCTTATTATAACTTACATCTTAGTTCCAACACGTGACCTAAATTCACATCACACTTTTCAAGTTACCATAGCAACCGACCAAAAAGAAACTTACGCCATAATGAATTACCGACAACTTGGACTTCGATCGGGATTGGTCGGCGTCAACGATATATTATGCCGACGCCGTGATTTAAAAGAAGTAAACTCGGACACGTTGGTGAAGACAGGATATTTTGGACAAAATATCATCAAGATAACGCCCTATAAAAACTGTTGTCTAAAAGGTATAGTTTGAGGCTACTGGATGGATCCTGAAGGTAGCCTAAAGTAGAATACTATAAAATTATGTTGACTTTTGAAACAATTATGATAAGCGTCCGAGGCGATAAGGAAAGCTCCATAGATTGAAGACGAGTTGGCACCCTGGTAAATTACTTTTGTTCAATGAGAGTTAAATCTTGCATTGTGTTATTTTAGTTTACCCCACAATAAAGACAACCACAACCATCACAATTAAACCATCCACAACCACCACAACCACCACAATTAAACCATTCACAACAGAGCTGGTATCGAGTGAGGACTCAAGCACCACAACATCGTCTACAACGAATGATCTTCTACCGAAAACAACAACTACTGCAACGATAAATAAAACGGCATACACAACAATTCCAACACAATTTGCAACAAATGCAACATCCACAAAGCCATCCTCAACAGTAATACCAACAACTTTTCCTACCACTCCTTCAACATCAACAAATCCTTCTTCAACAAATTTGACAGATGTTTTCAGTACTCTTTCCAGAGATAATTCAACAGGCTCCACAACCGTTCCAACAATAATTTTGAACAACAAAACTGATGAAACACCAGATACGTCCGCCACAATAGCGACAACTGCGACCAAAATTTCTACAGAAGCTTCAACAACCTCTACAACAAACTCACAAAGGCCAACAACGATAAAGCGAATAATAACATCGACGCCCAGAACAACGCCCAGAACAACAGCAATAATAACGTCAACTGAGAGGAAAGACGACTCCCCAAAAGTTAAGAGCAATTCAGGTAATTTTCTTAAATTGTCAATTCTTACATATAATATATTCATCTTCCTATTTGAGACCACGTCGTTCTTTGGTACAAAAGTCTCTAAAAGTCGCTTGAATAAAAGAGACAATTTTTGTCTCGATGCTTTGTTCTCCAATGTCGTAAGAGACTTTATTACAGAAAACTTGAGTGGTTTCCACAAACTCTTAAACGGAATTATCAGTAACATAAACAACCTAATGAAAAAGATAGACCAGTATCCTATTGAAACCATCCGCGTAAGAGTGATAATAGTGACAATACAAAAGGGTTTCTAATAGCCATTGTATGAAGCTCTTGGTCTATCTATTTTATTAGGTCGTTGGTAACATAAACTTTTTAAGTTCAACACTTATCTAATATTCCCGAATACTTCCCTCACGAGGACCAACTTGGAGTTTCACACAAAGAACAAAGAAACGCAAACCTACTGACTCTACGGGATTAGTCGCAGTCTTAAACGTGCAGGTGCTGCACCCTCCCCCAGACCGGGTCTTTATTGCCTACAGGTGACGGGACTATAAAAGGAACAGGTACTACAAAAGGAACACTTTTGCAAATCGTTCTATAGCTTCATGTTATCGACTTTTTAACTGGGAAAATAAATTTCTCTGGTACCATAGGGTGATATCATTTAGGTGTCAAAAATATAAAATTTGCCCAAAATTCACCATTTTTTGGCCAAATCCGCCAAATTAAGTTCCCGCCAAAATTAGTTCCTTTAAGGTACTCTCAACAACCTTTAACGACATACTACTCATTATCTTTCAGCGGACGAAGAACATGAAAACGATTCTGATGAGGAAGAAAATGATCCTCCTCACTTTCTCGATGAAAATAATCAAATCACTAATAAAGTTAAATGTATGTAACACACCAATCTCGTACCCAGAGCCTGTTTCTCCATTCTTTTGACTTGCATGATAGCCATTTCGAAATGCTATCAAAATCGTAAAAAAATGGAGGAGAGGACTGGGGACGAGTTTGGTAACACACTTTCTTTTATCAACAAGGAGCCTGAGAAATGGCAAAAAAATAAGAACAACTTATTAAGAACTACAGTACTGAGTAGTGTTGCATGTATGTAATAATCTCCATAATCACCACCTTGTCATAAATTGCCACGCCCCAATATAAATACCCTAATTGGGCTAAATGGTTAGCCTCTACTCATACTTTTGAAATGTCTTTATTGCCTATTGCAATTATATGTGTAATAACCTTCATAACTTCAGTGGTGGATGTAGAGGGTTCTCATAATTTTTATCGGAGAGAGTGGTGACGTCATTCGTCCATCTTCAGTGTATGGAGAGTGGTGCCTTCATTCGTCCATCTTCAGTGTATGGAAGTCAACACTCTCCGCTAAAATCTCTGAGTACCTTTGCACATTCCGAGAGTTGTCCGTAATGTAAATACTTCAATTGGTTAACTTCTTACTTTTGATTGCTTTTTTGAAAACCTCGTGTTATCTGATGATAAAATTTGCTATAAATATTATGTTACCCCTACCTAGTAATGGCCCCCTGATGTCGCTTTTTTTTATCTAATCTGGTTTCATTATTTCCAGACCTTTTGTTGTTTTTGAAAGTTTGTTTGGGCCCGCAAAGAGTTATTCATCATTAAGATATTTAATTTTCTTCTTTTTCAGCTCGAGACGAAAAATCGGACAATTTCATAAAAGAGGCTATAATCATTTCTGCCTCGCTTATTGCATTGTTTATTATTGTTGTGACTATTTATATTTTGGTTAAACAAGGCATAACTAAGAAACGGAACAGAGACAAACAACCGAGTGACCTCCGTGATGTGTTATTGAAAAACCGTAGGATGGAGTTGAATATTCAGATGGACTTAAAAACGGACCACGTCCCTCCTCCAGATGGATTTTGAGTTTGAAGCTCTATTGATTGAAAGTCTTTACGGTGAAGTACATTTGTTAATGGGAAAGTACTGGAGATAACAGTTCCAATTTTTTACGGAAACATTCCAAAAGATTGGTTGTTTGCCACTAGTTTCATTCATCAAAATTAGTGGCAAATAACCGGGGTTTTCGGATTTTTCTGTAGAAAGAATAGCATGAATATAGACACATATATCCAGAAAGGTTTGGTAGTGAACGTATCCAAAGAAGTTCTTGCAATTGATTGGTGGATACAGTTGAAGCTCTAATTAGCGGACACCAACGGGAATTCGACTTGGTGTCCACCAATTGGAGCTGTCCGCCTTTTGGAACGTTTGGTAATAATAAGCTCTAAATTCGGGGGAAAAAAATCTGTCCGCTAATCAGAGCCTTTTAGGGTATATATTTTTCGTTTTTGTACGTTTTTTATGAACATTAGAAAAATGAAGCATGAAAGAATATTTACAGGTTTGAAAATCTATATGAAAATCTATAACAAATTTGTACACTACAGCTTGCACTACGTAGTACGAGACGTAGTATGTGTTACGTCATCATGTCACTCATATACTGCTGTAAAATTGACTTCGAATAACCCGGTGCATAGGTGAAATCTTCATAAATGCCTTGTTTCTTCCTGTACTTATCATTGGCGGAATCTTTGATAGCCAGTGTTCTTTTCTCATGTTCTCTTTTTCTCATAGCCATGAGACGCTTTTTCTCAGTCTCTTCGCGTTCCTTTTCGAGTTGTCGTGCGGCCGCCAGATGCTCTTGTTTTTTCCTTAACAGCGTTTGCTCTTCTTGTTTACGACGAAGCCACATTTCGTGAGAAACATATGTTCGCATTCTGTGAATAGAACAAAGAGAGAATATACACCATCTCTCTCTCGTCTGTGACCCTTTGGGGTCCACTACCCCGCAGTGGAAAATCGCTCTAAAATGGCCAATTTTTTGCCCCAGTGAATAATTGGATATCCTCTCCCTCTCATACTGGTTTAGGAAAACTGAAACAAAGAAATACTAAGAGCCACCCGACCCAAAATACGAATGTTTCTTACCTTTCTGGACCAGAATCTGTTTGCTCGAAATACTCTGTATGAAAAGAAGAAAAATATATATTGGCGAGAACTAAGAATACAGTTTTGGCGAGCGTTAATGTTGACTCAATAGCAATCCTTGAAGTACTTGTTGAATATTTAGCCTTTTTTTACTAGAAAAATAGTTCGCATTTTAAGGTTTAAATTGTCTAACATCAAATTTCCAAGTTAGGATGAATATGCTTATCAAACGACCATGAAAAACAAAGCAATTTGTGTCGAAACTGACCTTGGAATGGAATAATTTATAAATACAGAAAACAAGTAATGAGTCATTACATCAGAATCGAATGTAAGAAGTTGTGGACATGCCAATTTGAGACCGCTCAAGTTTTCCTTAATAAAGTCTCTAAAACGAGTTTGGAAAAATCTTAAGCGATTTTAGGGATTTTTGTACGAGAAAACAACGTGGCGTCTGAAATCGGAAATTATATGGAATGTAAGAACACACCTTCGTCATCTTGGTAAGGTGGAACGACCGGAACAACTGGTGGAGCGTTGAGGCGAGTTCCGGAAAACTCTTTCTGTGGTAACGTACTACAAACAAACTTGGTTGCTAATGGACCATCAAACCACGTGGGATTTTTCGAATCAAATTGCTGATGTTGAAGCAATGGAACTAATTTGGTGGGCCTTGAAGGAGCTGTTTTGGCTCTTAGTTGCCACTCAAACATACACAGATGCCGCTCGCTGTCTGGATATCCGTTTTCTTTCGACAACCGGACAGCCTCTTGACCATTCGGGTTTGTTTTGGAATCGTCAATAGCTCCTTTTTCAAGAAGAAAGTCTATGCATCGATACTTCCCGTTTGCAACTGCAATGTGAAGAGGAGTGTAACCTAATTCTGTTCTTGCGTTTACGTTGATCCCCGCTTCAAGAAGTCTACGTATAACATCAACGTTTCCAAGTTTGACGGCGGATAAGAGTGCTACACCGCCACGATGTTGCCGCGTGGCCACGGGAGGTACTTTATGACCTTTATCTGAACATAAAACGTAATCTGTGACTCCTTTAAAATCGTTCTTGTATACACTGTGTATGATATTCTCCCATTTATTCCATACAGCTAATGTAAATGTAGCTTTATTGACGATATCTAATGACGTTAAAACGCAATCGTCGGTAAGATCAGATTGGTCCAAGAAATAAATACGTTGTAGTGACGTCGGAATACCACACGTAATTTCAACGAGTTCCTTCAGCTCACGTACTGTCGCACGTTTTGAGAGCTTACGTAACGTATGTGTGACGTTGACGAACGGGATGAGAACGTAAAACGTATATAAGCGTTCTATTGACGTAATTTCTTCATTTTTCTTCTTTGAGCGTGTTTTCATTTTTTCTTTCGTCTTCTTCATGTTTCGAAGCTCTCAAAACCATCAACAAACAACAAGTAACAACACAAAGTAACACAATTTAACAATTTACTTTTTTCATGTACTACTTTTTAGATCTTATTCAAACATTTACATTTTTACAATCTCACATTTCTTGATTGTTTAAAAAAAGTTTGAACGTTGCTAAGGTGGTAACTAAGTGAATTAATCGTCTCCAATTTCGAAACAAAAAGTAACAATTAAATGTGATTTTTTCCCTATTTGACGATGAAAATTATATTAAAAGTTCGCCCTTGAATGGAAAAAACATTTTAATTTTTATTATCCAGGGGAAGCCAATCGTAGATTTCGATTATCGAAACAATCACTACGATTGGCCTCGATTGACATCCCTTTGGTATTACTTTTGTGTCAGACTAGAGAAAGTAAATAGAATAGAAAAACTTCTCTTTCATCACCAAATTTTTTACGATCGATTCATACTTTTATAAACTGTAAAATCTTCGATGTTAGCATGAAAAGACAGACAGGACAGACACCATTTTTCCCAAAATTGAAAGAAAAATCTAAACATTCAAAATGGAACCCCAAAAAGCGGTGGCAATATAAATGAACAGAACAGCTCTCAAAGATTTGACATTCAAGAAATTCAATTCAAAATGTTTTTAAAGAGATAAGGAAACAAAAATTACTTTAAAAAAAATAGGATAAATCAGAAATATCTAAACAAAATCTTCTAGTACTTTAGTGCTTCCCTGGAAAGTCTTTCCATCCAGTTCATCATAATTACTCTAATACGATTACTTTTCACGGAACAATTTTAGCGTTTTCGCGAATTTTCAAATGTTCATCCTTTTTCGCCAAATTCAATTTCAAGAAAATTATTCCGAATAATTTGGCCCCACGACAGACAGAACTCGAAAGAAAACAATTAAAAAAAACAATCATTACATACTACAATTTAATAGTGTAGTATGTTACATATTACACTACTATCACAGACATAAATTACAAATACTAAATAAATGTTCAATTATTTTTCAAATGTTCACATTTTAAATTTCAAACAAGATGTTAGCTCACTGTCAACATTTCGTGAATATGAGAAAATTCTCGTGGTGTAATTGTAACCTTACGAATGCCAGGTTTGACGTCATCGTTGCATTTTGGTAAACGAAGTGTTGCAATGTGAATGGGGCTTTCGTTTTCTTTCCTCATCTAGAAGTAAAGTAAATTCAGATATAACCAGAGTTTTGGGGAATCGAGATAAGAATCAAAGAACAAAAGGGACCATTTTCCATAAACAAACAAGAATACATCAATAAACATTTATAGGAAGAATCAAGGTGACATGGTGATATTAATCAGGTGGTACTTTCCACAAATATGAGTAGTAACTTACGCGAACGTATTCGGGCGAAAGGAAAGTTCGAAGGTCACTTTCGATACTCGACCCTGGAAGTTCATTTGCGATCACCTTCTGTACTTTCTTCGAAAGCTATAAAAAAGAATTTCTTGATCATAGTAAGTTCGATATCACAAAAAAAGCAATAACTTTGCAATAACATTAAACCCAAATGGTTTAATGGTTTAAATGGCTTAACTCGTTAATAGAAATGATGAAAGTATCTGAATTCCACTCAAATAAAGCACTGGAGGCCCTCGTCATGCCCTTGAAGAAGCTGTCGTGTCTACATCAATAGTCCTTTTCATAAATTACGTCACGACCAACGATTACCTCGTTCTGAGATGAGCACTGTGGTAACCGAATCCCAATGGTAGCTTATCAAAACTTGACTCCATTGATAGATGTGTCATTTTAAGTCTCGTGAGACATTGGTAATTGTATCAAAACGAGGCAGTCGTTGGTCGTGACGTAATTTATGAAAAGGTCTATTGTGTTGGATTAATTGAACAGTATATTGTAAATAACGAATTAAGCTGTATTACATTTGTATGTTACTTAAAGAAAAAAGAAATCAAATCAAAGACGTCTTCTTTACCTGATCCTTCTCATTGATCAAAGTGTTCATGATGTTCAAATGGGATGTCAATTGATCGGTCGCTGAAGGCTTGTTTTTACCGTCCACTAAAATAAAATATATATTGTTTTTAAACGGTTAGATCTAGCTTGTTGTTCAAATGTTCTTGAAACCACCGAGTATAGTGTAGTCGAAGAAAATCCCTGCGATAATAAATTAACTATTATTTATTCGCCATTTTTTTTATTTCATTATCCAAAATCTGGACATCACGCCTAGAAATCACAAACAACAGAAACAAAGATAAATTCTTTTTAAATTGTGAGACGGCTAGATAGTTTCCAAAGAATTTCAATTTCAAAAATCATTCAAAAATAGACCCATTAAGGGAAATATTTCAACTTCAACTTTCACTTTCATTTTTCAAGAGGTTGTGAAAAGAATAGTGACATCGCTGCTTTATTTAGTGAATTAAGTTTATTGTGATTTTATGTTAGGAGCAAACAGAACACGAGATATACCTTTCCTCCCCTTGGTAATATCGACAATCTTCGGGAAAGCTACCAAGTTGTTCACATTCTAATAAGTAAGATTTCAAGTTTAGTTTTCTATGTTTCATGGAAATTCCAATTAATTCTAAACTTAATGGAACATCATTCAGAATTTGTTAAGTATAGGCGAAGTCATGTTTTCAAATTCCTACGGGAATTCAAAGTTTGTTTGAATGACGTGAGTTTCGGATGGAATATATTAGTAGGCGTTACACAGGACCGAAAACTTTGTTCGGAATACAGCTTGAAATACCGGAATTCGAATTACACGACGGGTTCGACTGTAATTTCCTAATAATTTGCATTCATGTAAGAATCATGTAAGATGTATAGCCGGTGACGAGGTCCCATCTTTTTAAGTGCTTCTTTATTGCACTGAAGAAGTCTTGTGTTAAAAAGACAACATACCTTGAAGGTACTAATTTTCGCACATCAAGAATTTTTTTTTTTTTCGCGCATATTAATTTTCGCGCACTAGCCAATTGTCTTCAAATTATCGGTATTAATTTTCGCGCACAAAAGCCTCCTGTATATTTTTTTCTAGGCATACAAATAAAAATGAACACATTTTAAAAGATAAATGCCACTTTCTTTTAATTTTCGCGCACTCCCTGACTGCACATAATTTCGGTATTAAATTTCGCGCATTTTTGGGCCTCTGCGCGAAATTGCGCGAAAGTTAGTACGCGCGAGAATTAGAACCTTTAAGGTAAATAAATGCTGTTACACTCACAAGTGACGAATACAGAAGGTTCTTTAAATGTTTGACGGAGAGTTTTGCTTTTGCTCATATTCCTTATATGGAAGTCAACACTCTCCGTCAAAACCTTTTAGTACCTTCTCTATCCACCTCTACTCACCGTCATCAAGTTGGTACATTCCTTCATCACAGTTTTCGAGTTCACTTCTTTCTCTCCCTTCTCCCCAGTGTCTTGTAGTAGGGGGTTGGGGACGAACTTGCCATCCTTCCATAACACTTTCGGCATGTAAGGTTTCGGAATTTTCGCCAGGTCAGACTAAAAATGATGACATATCAAAAGTATACAATCAAACCGAACGGAACCACTGAGTGGTCTATTCATGATGTGCGTAAGTTAACACTATGTCATTTTTCCTAACAAAAACACCCAAAATAGAGGGCAAATTCTGGATTTTTGCAGCAAAAGAAGGGGCAAAATACGGATTTTTATATATAATATAACCTACGCATATCATCATGAATAAAAGATTTAAAATTAAAAAACAAAATATGAAGTAGTAAAATAGCACATGGAGAACATCAGAGACAACACATGGAGAGAATTAACGACTGGAATGTTAAAAGAAGTTCACCTTCATCTTTTCACACTTTAGTGCCCAGTTTTCTTTTTGCAAAGTTTGCAAAGATTTCTTTTGTGCATCCAACTAAAACAGAAAACAAAGCAATTCGAATTAATACGTAGAGAAAATTTCTTCTTTTTAATTAATAACAGGCTCTAGTCCCAATCGAGAGTCTAGATTTAGACGATTAGACTGGACGATCTAGATAAGATTGGACAATCCAGTCTACAATCAAACACATGAAGTTAGGAGAGAAGTTTAAAGTAACACTTGACTTTGTACACAAAAAAGAAATTAAGAACACTTTCATCACAGACCTGAGCCAAGAAGACGGGTGAATCTTTCAGGACAACTTGAACCATGGATTGTCCTGCTACACCAGCTTTTGCCAACGATGACATGGTTGAACCAGGCTTGCCAGGAGCTAAAGAAAATCAATTAGTCATTGACATAAAGGTATTATTATTATTGAGACATATTTACCTAGTTCAGTTCTAGTGAACTGTTATCAATGAGGATTCTGCCTTACGCTTACAAATAAAGCCTATGGAATTAGAAGTGATTAGCAATTTTCACTAACGAAGGCCTCACGGGGGATCGAACTTGAGACCCTTCGATCCTAAACCAATGCCTTTTAAACCACTCGGCCACGGATCCATAACATAAGCTCCTCGAAAACAACAAGCTTCAACTGAATGTTAGACTGATTATAATACCGATGATGATGCTTTGTACCCAGAGTTTATCGTTCGTTAGTAAAATATTCTGTGCTTATTGTCAAAACAGACAATGGTCCGCAATATTTATTCCCCGTAAAAAGTATCTGCGGGAAAGTGTTCTTTTACTCCTCTTGGTTGTGCACGTCAACTTTTTACGGAAACGTCTCAAAACCCGTTTGTTTACCACTAGTTTTACTGTTGAAAATTCGAAACTGGTGGCCACCACCCGGATTTTTAGGATGTTTCCGTATATAAAAGATTACGTCATGGATATCATGAATAGCAACGAAGTCTAACTGACTTACCAACGATACTTGACATGGCAGCTGATGGTTGAGACAAAGCTGAGTAATCGAGTTTCGATGATTTTTTTGCGTAGATTTCCAATTTCTTTTTGAGGTCAGTTTTTTCGTTCTCCAAAATATCAACATCATGTTGAAGGGCGTCCATTGTCTTCTCGCTTTGTCTGTAAAACAAAATTCATATGATATATCTTTTTCGAGAATTATGCACCGAAAAAACTTCTGGCCCTCCTGCTCCCAAGACATTTTATACTGTAATGCTAAAATCATAGAACACATAACGAGCCTTTGCGCTTGTTTAAAGCCATTTCAGAGTTAATCCTTTTTGGATACATTAACTGGTGTGTAAGTGTTATATCATTATAATTAAAGATGTTTGAAAACGAGACTAACCATTCTTTATTTTGTTGATCTCGAAAAGAGTGTATTTCTTGGTTAAAAATGAGGAAATATTTTTACCAACGAATTTTGTATCAGTAAAACGTCTTTTTTTCTGACCTTTTTCTAGGTGTAAAATTTTGATATTGGTCAGCCAAAGCTGAGCATTCAAATAGGTAAAATTTAGTTCCATCATCATAAGACGGCGAAAAATTTCTTCCGAAACGGATTTTTTTAAGTTTCTGCCCGATCGGGTTAAGTTTG
>JAUJPO010074952.1:0-11302 GCA_032270745.1 Tiaropsis multicirrata
TCGAGTTAGTAACTCGGATTTTTTTTTCTCAAAAAAGTTTTCGAGTTAGCTAACTCGGATTTTTTTTTCACAAAAAAGTTTTCGAGTTAGTAACTCGGATTTTTTTTTCTCAAAAAGGTTTTCGAGTTAGCTAACTCGGATTTTTTTTTCACAAAAAAGTTTTCGAGTTAGTAACTCGGATTTTTTTTTCACAAAAAAGTTTTCGAGTTAGCTAACTCGGATTTTTTTTTCACAAAAAAAATTTCGAGTTAGCTAAATTTGAAAATCGGTCGCGGATGCTTTCGTAGACAAGGTACGGACAAGCTGGGACGTACGCGTCGCGTATTTTTTTTCCGTGGACGGTCGGAAAGATCTTTAATGGTCGGAAAAATTCAGTACCGGGATTTTATAGATTTCCTGAGAAAATTGAAAAAAACCTTCACTTTCCTAGGGCTTTTTGGGAAAATCAACCCGATACCTGGATTTTTTTCCTGACAACACTCCTTGCTAAGCAAAAACATGGGATACATGCTACAATAGATTCATAAATTAAGTCACGACCAACGACTGCCTTGTTTTGAATATGGTAACCGATAATCCCAAGGGAACTCAACTCCATTGATAGAGGTGTCATTTTGAGTCTCGTGAGACATGATCACCTTGGTAAATGTATGAAAACAAGGTAGTCGTTGGTCGTGACATAATTTATGAAAAGAGTAATCGAAACAATAACAAGCATTAATCACTATTCTACCTCTCCCAACTACTAATCGTTTGTTATTGCAGTAGATATAGAATTTTTCAGTTTATTTCAATGAAGTAGCAAGACAACTATAAATTGATTAAATATAAAAACCAACTATAAATTGATTAAATATAAAAACAAGTGTGTTACAAATGAGTTTGATAAAGTTCTAAATGAAATTCTACTTGATTATAGTTTGATAAACGATTTGATCGATTTGACCTAATGCGGCTCTACTAATATGAGCGGGTCGGCTGTTTGTAGTTCGTAAAAAGGAAAAAAGAATAGTTACTGTACATTTTATGGTAGTGTAGTCATTATAAAAGTACACTGGCGTGGAAAGCGTTAGCTATACACATTTTTTTTTATAAGAACCCAGTTTATAAGAACATTTAGGCTGAAATTGGGCAAAAAAGTAAGAACATCTTAAGAACATGCCCAGCCTTGGAAAAGAGAGGCGAAGAAAAAAATTTGAGACATAATCATTTAAAAGTCAAAAAAAGATTTTTGGCGGAATTTCGGAATTTCAGAGACTTTTCTACCGAAATAAATAGTGCTATTAAGAAGGTGTAATTTTTTTTCAAAGTTAATTTGTTTTCAAATTAAGAACGTCAATAAGAACATCTGAGGCTGAAATTCGATGAAAAAAATAAGCACATCCAGGCTCAGCCAAAATTAAGGTGTTCTAATAAAAAAAAATGTGTATTTCACAATGATTACACGGAGACAGTCCCGACACGCCACAAATTAACAAAAACTATGAATATGAAAAAAAAATAATAATATTTTTATATTACTATGATACTACAACATTAAATCCTCTATCCTTAAGTAGTTTAATGTCATTATCCGTCAAATAGCTGTTATTCTCCTCAGGAAGCAACTGCTGTGGGGGTACCTTCAAGTTGCTCATGAAGGGACTTTGGCTGATGCAAGATGGTAAAGCGCAAAAATAAAATTTTCGTTCCACGCAAAACGTTTGCTTCTTTGGGATGTAAAGAGCCGACACGAAGATATAAACCTTGTTTTGTGTCATTGCCGCACCACATTTACAGCAAGCTGATGCTTTTTGTGTGGGTAAACGATTAACATACCAAGTTTGAGTTGGATTTTTTTTTGTCGCACCCTCAAAAATTGCTTTGATTTCACTTGGTGTTAATGTGATGTTTGTGTTGGTTGTTGTGCTGGTATGAGGTGATTGTGGTGAGGATGGTGTACGATTATGTTCTTGAGAGTGGTCTGATGGTTGGGGCTTGGGTACTCTTTTCATAAGGTAGCGGATTTCTCGTTGATTGAACATTACTTGTGCCAAGACTGGGTTGTCTCTGGCAATGTTGAAACGATGCATTAGCGTCGCTACAATGTGTTTGCAGGTCGTCTTTCGCTTTTTATCTTTACAAAAGAAGATACATGTACAAGAAGGACATTCTTTGATTTCCACTTGATAATTGTTTCCACTTTGGGATAAGATAGTGAAACCAACGGTTTGTTTTCCACGCTTTCCATCACTCCAAACAAAGCTCTCTTTTTCAGCTTTTCCTAATGTTTCGTTGAAACATTTTGTTGTGTTCAATCTTCTTGTTTTCTTTTTGGGTTGAACATCATCTTCGCTGGATGTTAGGGTGGATCGCTTGGTTGGTCTGTGTTTACAAGTAGGGTCAACAAACGCACGATCATGGTTTTTTTCGTCGTCAGTTGTGCTGTCCCCAAACAACAGATCATTGGCATAAGACGGTACCTGTAAGAGTAATGAAAGGTTTTTTAAAAGGTAACCTAGAGGGAATTTTCCTGAAAAGAAGGTGCGAAGAAAGTTTCAGAAAGTTTCTACTTCAAGCAGCCTGTGAAATTTTCAACTGATTTTATCCAAGACAGTTTGACTTCCGATGATTAAAAAAATGGGATTTATTAGGTGAAATTTCTTTGTGTTCAAAATAAATCAACGTTTGAATGATCAACGATTTACCTTGCGTCTTTGCTTTTGTTTACTTCTGTTAACTCGCTCCGCTGTGGTGGGCCCATACCCTTGGCAATTGACCCCTTCCCCGAATGCCACCAGTTCTCTTTCTAGGCGTATAACAATCGCCGTATCTCGGTAGGCAGCCTCGACAAGTGACATGTTGATAGTGTTCCCGGTGACATACTTCGAGTGGTAGCACTCACTCATGTTTGTTGCTGGAGCGTCGCTTCTTTTGTATGCTCGACTAAAATGATGACGCCTTTTGTCCCAAAACTCCACAAATGAGATCAAAAATCCTCGTTTTGAGGGTTTGGCATTAATGAAATTTGTCAATTCATCGAGTGCTTTTTGGTATTCAGCTTGAGTTTCAGAGGTCATAAGCCGCAATGCCGCTTCCTTGAATTTATTGAACGAGTTTGAAACATTCTTCAGTGCCAGAGTATATTTGTCGACGGACCACTTGTAATGTTTTTCACAGCTTACAACCTTCTGACTGACGGCTCCTGCCCCATACACATCTTTTAATCCCTTCCACAAACCTCCACCTTTAGAAAAAAAGATTAAAATATACAATAGATAGAGCTTTTAATACCTAATTACACGTAATTAACTTGCTTCAAATGATACATATAAGATTGACTTCTATCCTTCGGCTTTACTTCCATTGCCTATTACGACAAGCATTTTTCAGAGGTGGCTTGGAAAAAAATGAGAAAAGAAAAGTCGCCAGACTTTCAAGAAGTCTTTGATTTCTCTAAAATAGGTACATTTGAAGCTCCAACTATGGACGCCATGGGGGAGTGAGAAATGTGTGCGCTCATTAAAAGTGTCCGCCTTTTAGAGAGTATTTGAGAAAGGTTTGTTAGAATTGGGCAAAAAGCTTTGTCCGCTATTTGGAAAGTGTCCGCCTTTTAGAGTGTCCGCTAATTGGAGTTTTGACTGTATAACCAAAAGTTATCAATAAAACTTTTGCTCTAGGTTCGAGCTTATACAAAATCTTGTACGATTGAGACCAGGACCTACCCTCATCGACACACCAACCTATTGGTGAAAACTTTCTTCCATTGTTCTTCTCCACGACCTCGTTAACAAACTTCCAAAACACCTTCCAATTGTCCCCACTTTCCGTCTCCGCCTCCATTGTTGCAATCTTAACCATTTTGCGAAACAGTCCAACGTATACGTACGCCGAAAGGGTAACGAATCCTTTAACGCGCTTGAACGTACCGTCCGCATAACAGTACTCACCATTTAAAATACCGTTACCATTTTCGTGCATTGCGTTGGCTAGATTTGCTTGGACGCGTGACATCTTGAAGACGAGGCTTGGGCAGTCATTCATATCTTTATCGTTGACGAAGTAAATGTAGTAAGGGTCTCTGACAGAAATCTGAATTTTGAGTTCTTTTAAAGCATCGAAGCTATGACCATGTGGTTCTTCAGTTGCCTTTTTCTTTGCATAGTAGACTTTTTCTTTATCTAGACCAGAGTCCGCCAAGTCAAGGATTTCATCCCACGGCCGGTTTTCTTTGATGGCGGTTATGATTATATCCTGCATCGCTCGAGTTGGGGTAGTGTCACAGCTGGAAAACTTCTCAAAAGCTTCGTCCGGAACTTCCTTTCCCACTCTAACGGCTTCGCATGTGTGCACACCTGCATGTTTGATTGTTAGTCGCGCGAGTGATTCATCAAATTCCCAAACCTTTTCCGCGTAACATGGTACAAAAGAACCAACCAAGCCGCAAATTTTGCATTTGTTATCTCTCTTGTAAAAATGAAGACGGTTGTTTTTTGCGTAAAATTTCACGAAGTCACAATGTTGGTTATTACACACAAATGAGCCAGAGCAATAGGCTTTCCGTCTACTGCCAGAAAACGATTTCATATTGGATGTGACCCATGTTTCCCAGGGTCTTCCGTCAATAGATGACTTCATCTTCTTCTTTGGGTCAAAAGGAAGTCGAAAGATACAATCTCCATCTATGTCGAAGGGTAGAGTCTCGCATTCTATCACTTCACAAAAGTTCCACAGGTTGAAGTTTGTTTTCCGTCTCTTTCGTCCTTTTCGTTTCTTCTTTGACGACGACGCCTTGTCAGGTGATGGTATTTCTTTCTCTGGCGATGAAAATTCTGTAGGTTCAGGATCTGACAGTGATTCTTCATCGCTCGTAGTTGTAAAATTCTGCGAAGGTTGAGGAGACTGATGTTTTGGGTCAGATTGGCTTTTTGTGGAGGCTGATGCGAGAATGGAGACGATGTCATCTTTCTCAATGAAACTTGAAATGTCGACTTTCAACTCAACAGCCAAACATTTCAAGTCTTTGATCGATAGCGTTTTCAAATGGTCTGTAAAATAATTTCGTAAAAGATTAAAAAATAAATTTCTTTGAGCGGTAAAATGATTTTTCATATTTTGTATCTAAAATGTAACATAGAACGTGCGCACCGCACTGGGCTTAACTTCAGTAACTTTCAAATCATTTGAAGCCCCAATTGTAGACTTTAAAAACGAATAAAAAAAATGAGCAATAGATATGTTTTAGCCTCGTTTTGGCAAAAAAATGGTCCCAGACCCCAAAAATGAAAATTTTCAAAAAATGAAAAAAACACCCCCGGCCAGATATTCAGCCAAGGAACAAGTGTGCAAAACTTTAGCCAAATCTCCGACAATTTTTGAAGTCTCCAAGCTGTCCTAAAGTATTTGGAACACACAGACAGACGGACACACAGACAAATACTTGCAGAGTCTAAGCTCGACTGAAGTCGATAACAAATTTTTACCCACCTACCCTAATAGGCATTGTAAGAAAGCGGAGTAACGAAAATAAAATTAAAATAAACGTACTTTTAATTGATTGAAATTCATTGTGTTTCAAATGTTTTTGTTTGCCGAAGTTGACTGGTTCACGATATGAGAGTGATTCGTCGTCGCTCGTAGTTTTAACATTCTGTGAAGGTTGAGTAGACTGATGTTTTGGGTCAGATTGACTTTTTGCGGAGGCTGATGCAAGAATTGAAACGATGTCATTTTTCTCAATGCAACTTGATATGTCGACTTTCAACTCAGCAGCCAAACATTTCAAGTCTTTGATTGATAGCGTTTTCAAATGATTGGTCGTTACTATAGAATCGTGACCTTTTGGAAAAATAAAAGGTAAAATAATACAGTTGAGGCTCTCTAATTCGAATTTCAAAGGCATTAAGAATTTGTTCGAATTTGGGGAGGCCTGTCTAATCCGAAGATTTGAATAAATGAGCGAATTTCAAATAACATTTTTTTCTCTTACACTTTGCAGAGCTAGTATCAAGTTTTGTCAAATTCTAAGAAATAAGTCTTCGATACTGGCTTGCTTTTATTTGAAAAAGTTTTAGTCTAACGCTTTATTTACATAATTTAGACCGCTCAATAATAGATTCCCAAGATCGAACAGTTAGGAAATCGGAAATAGAAATTAATTTTCCAAATTTGAATTTAGAAGCCGTTTAGCCCCTTCTTACGCTACAAAATTCGACTTAGAGAGCGTAAATTCCTTCTAGGGGAATTAAGATTTGTTCGTAAACAAGAACTTTTCGAATAAGAGAATATCGAATTATAGAGCTTTTATGCAAGTACTTAAGGAATTTTGACGGGAATTTGAATTCGTTCGTAAACGGCAGCTTTTCAAATTAGGTACTTTATTGCATGAAAATTTCGCGGCATGAAAATTTCGCGGCATGAAAATTTCGCGGTCGAGTTAGAAAAACCGCGAAATTAAAATGCCGCTAAAAATGTATTTGGAGCGCAACCGCGAAATTAAATATGCCGCGAAATGCAATATTTAGCTAAAAATCGCGAAATTCGAGTAATTTTTCCAAAAATACCTTAAGAACACAGCAAAATACAGTTTTTTACTTGGATACCGCGAAATTTTCATGCAATAAAGTAGTTTCGTTTTAGAGAGCGTATTAATGAAATATTAGTCTTACTTTGAACTCGGGTTTCTTTTTCATCTTTAATGCCATTATCACTGTCA
Source organism: Tiaropsis multicirrata (assembly GCA_032270745.1). NCBI lineage: Eukaryota > Metazoa > Cnidaria > Hydrozoa > Leptothecata > Tiaropsidae > Tiaropsis > Tiaropsis multicirrata. The sequence goes on from JAUJPO010074952.1 coordinate 6,695, forward strand.
CTTGATGATATCTCAATCAGCTCTTCTGTCTGACATTCGAAACAAAACGCTTGTTTGGTGGGTGCTTCTTGTCCATGATGCCTAGAAGAATTGAAAATATTCTTTCTCAATATTGATTTACTTTGCCAAATTTTTTCAAAACATCTGTTATTTCTCCAGATAATTTTTAATTTACCTTAAACTTGGCAACCGTATTAACCCTTAGCACGCCACAATTATTTTGAAAAAGCTAAAAAAAGTCATCAATTGTTTCTGGAAAAATATTTTTTCAAAGAAAATTTCTCGACCAGGACAAATGATTTAGGTATCAACTTGGGTATCGTTAAAAAGCTCTTTTTCTCAGCTAAAAAGATAGCAGATGTTTTTTGCTCAAATGTCAAGTGGTCAGGAGTTATGACCAATAGACGGTGTACCGGTAAAACGACCTTTTCGAAACGTATATAATACGTATTTGGCGTGCTAAAGGTTAATACACTTCAGTCAATTTGAGTAGGACCCGGAATAGGACCATTATTTCACTAGTTTTGGAATGGATACGCAGAATAGAGACCTAGGAGCGCCGGGACCCGTGCACCATTTGATAGCACCCATAGCGGCGGTTCAATTGCTTATAGACTCCGATCTCCAATTGTGGTTTACGTTTACGAACAATGGCAGATCATAGATTGATCATCAATTTCAGCAATTTTCATAAATAATAGAGATATACTTACTTAGTACAGAAGCCTTGTTGAATCATGTACATTCTCGAAAGAGCAAAATCGACAAAAACTTGCACTTCATACCACAAATTTGTTATTGACGGCGAGAATCGGTTAATTGGAGTGGCTTCTGTATTAACAGATTGTATAAGGGCTAACGTATCGCCAACATTTTCGGACAGTTCTTTCAAGTCTTCCAACTCAGTATTCAGATTAAGACCGTGAACCACTGTGTACATATTGCACCATGAAAATAAGCATCTCCATTTCGTATCGTCTTCCTAAATATAAAAGATATAAACCAACGAGATATAAAAATAGTTTCTATAAAATAGAAATTACTTATTTTTCTCACCGCTGGGAGCAGAAAGCGACCGAGGATGGCATTCATAGCTTCACACATAACATTCTAAAATAAGTCTTCGAAAATGACATGCAAGCACTTGAATTCTGCATAACATGCAGAAACGTTTGAAACGTACGGTGGCCCTTAAGGTTAAGGCTCGCCACGTACTTCCAGGGACAAATTTTATAAGAACTAGAACTGTTTTAGGCTCAAAATAAACGCTCTCACTTCTGAAATTTAGTCTGCACGTTAAATATTTAAGAAAGCGGCCCACGCGTGGAAATTTCACTTTTGGCTTGAGAAATGTTGGTTAAGTAACTAGAGAAATGTCAAGTAAACGAGTAAACTTGAGTAAAGAGACAGAAAAGGCTCATACATGTCAAATATACGACAAAAAAGATCTGGAAATAGATTTTTGAAGGAAAAACCTCGAAACAACAAAAAGGAGATACCTTATCGGCCCTTTTTACGCCGGCCCTTTTTATGCCTGCCCTTATTACGCCACTACCTAATTTTGGGCTTACACGCCAATAAGGGCCACATATTACGCCAAGGGATATGAAAATTATTTTTACAAGCATGCTTTTTTTGCTTATCTTTACGCTAAACAGAAGAAAAAGTATGACAAAGTCATTTTAATGACTCAATCTAGCACAATAACGTCATTGTTAGTGTTTTTGTCAGAGCTATGTGTTATGTTGTTAATTCACTGCTTTCTAACCCCCTCCTTTAATTGCTAGACTTCTAGGACCGATTCTAACCTGAAGTTATCGAAAAACGAGGGAAATAATTAACGCCGCTTTTTAGTCATAATTCCATATTTTTGGCCCTTTTTACGCCGGCCTTTTTTACACTGGCCCTTATTACGCCGCAGGCCCGAAAATAACGCCAATAAGGGCCGGCGTAAAAGGGGCTGATAAAGGTAGGCTAAAAGGGATATTCGGCAAGTTTTCTCTTTTATTTGTATACTTATACCCTTAACCACAAACACAAGTCCCTTTCGAACACTTGCGTACTTTCTAATGTAGGGAAGTTGAACAGGTGTCTCGCTGCAGTCATTGTCATTGGGTCATGGAACAAAAAGTTAAAAATTCTTACGTCATCTAGGGAGAAACAGATTACCAAGTTCCTTTATGATGAAAATGCTTGATTCATTTGGACTTGACGTCTTATCTGGGTGGTTTCGGATGAGCCATTTTCTAAATAAATCGGAAAACCTTTTTTAAAATAGCTACTGTAGACTAGGTATTAGTCGGTTTTCATAAAATATAGCTAGGAAGATAACCACGGATCGAAAATGAAAACAAATGATAAATTTCTTCCTTCGCCCATACTCTCCTCCCATGCCGCCCTGTTCCACCCCTTAAAATAACTCCCGGGAATTTCTCAATCTTCTTTTAAAAATTTACAGGCTAGTTTACTAGTCTATAGCTACTGTAGTTCTTAAAGGTTATAACCGATAATATGTAAAAGGGAATACTGAGTCAGCAATATTCAAAATTGAAGTTGTTTTTGTTTCAATTCGAATTTGTATTCGAAAGTTTGAAAACGTTCGATTGTCGAATTCTGATATCTGAAAACGTTCGATTGTCGAATTTAAATGTTTAGAAACGTTCGATTTCAAAAAGGGAAGAAGGTTGTTTTGTTATTGTAATAATTACCATTGCCACAAACCCCAGATATCGGGCAGATATCGCGGTCTGAAGTTATTGTTAATATCCGTGCATTGTCAGCATGCTGGCGCAAGACCAAGATCCTACCCTTATATAACCGGTTAGAACCTTTAACCCCTAGAAACAATTATCAAAATTAGAACAAGCTTGATATTTTGTTTTTGTTACGAAGAAATGAAGTCATTGCATTGGTTTTTATTTTCGATTTCATGGGGTGGACATGGAAAAGAGAAAAAAACGTTTGAATTTAAAAGATTCGAATATTTTACAAAAGCGCGCGAAACTGGGAAAATTCATCTGGGATTTGAATCTAATTTCCTTTGTTCGAACGCAATAGAAAGCAGTGATATGCTTTCAACTTATTAAAAATACTCTTTTATGATACAATTGCAATGTTTTGAAAGAAAAGAATTAAGTAAAATCACAAAAAGATAACAATGTTACACCGGAAAAAGTCTTTCTTATTTCCCCTCCGAGGAAGCCCCTTCCCAAAGTTTTACGGACGGACACATTTTACTACATCGGTACATCAAAAAAATTAATAGAAGTTAAAATTATAAACTCTAAACATTTTGCCAAATAATTTAGGATAAATTTCGAATAATAAGTAATGTAATTAAATATATACTTACTTGTATGTACGTTTAAAAAGTCTCTTATTTTCTTCATAAATATTTAACTCCCCATCAGTGACGGTCTGGATTGCAAACAGTTTAGGAAATGTATTTAATTTAATGTGTAAGTATCTTTCTTCAAATTCCTCGTCCATTGTTGTTGACGGGTTGTTGATAAAGAAAAACAATATTACGCTCTCTAGAAATTGACACGCGCACGTACGTGTGAGTGCATTTTGATCACATGACCAAAATGAGAAGTAGAGAATAGGCAATTAGTGAAGTCATTGCGATGTTAAAACAATACGGACGCCCACGGCTAGCCTAGAAAAGTTATGAATGAATAAGCTCCAGTTTTCAGTTGATGATAACGAAAATTTGAAACTCGCGCGACGTTTGACCTCATGAGATAGAGACGTCCATAAAACATTTTAATAACATTCAAAATATTTTCTTCTTTTCTTTTACTATAGAATAAAAACAATTTGCACACGTCTTTTACTTTTTCATTCAAAACACAAGTTTTTATGAAATTGATGCTACAAGATTTAACGGCCGTTTGAAGTTTGAACTTTATGTAAAAAACTTTTTTCAAAAGTGCGGTGGCAAAGGGTTAAAAGTCTCAACAAATAACGATTGTTTATTTCAACCAATCAGCAGGTAGCTAGACCACGTGATTTCCCCGACACGGCACGGCCTATTTTTTTCCGGTTACAGTCCCTGGGCCCACAGAATGCAGGTTTTTGGAAAATCGTTATTTTTGTGTTTACAGTAAAACAACTAGGTTTCTTTTGGTGTGCGTGTAGATATATATGTACTGCATCGATAGTCGTCACTCACGACTGTTTCAAATCTTGCGAAGAGCGAATCTTTAGAATTTCCCGCACCATTTCATGAAAATATAAACAAACACTGCAATGACTTCTTTTGAAAACCGCTGTCGTCACACGACTTATACCTACCCTTTTTTGCCGCGCATTTTCGATAATGTTCACCTGCATTCTGCTGCTGCCACAAACCTGAATTCTGTAGTGCATTTACCGATTTGCGAAGCAATAAGTTGACAAAATGTACTTTAAAAGTTACTGTTTTTATATAGAGTGCAGTGACAGGTTAAAACAGCATTAAAAATAATATTTAAGGGTTATGTTAGTTATGAAGATTTTTGGAAGAAACTTGAGACCTGCAATAGGCATACTCACATCATATTTAGCTAACTCGAAATTTTTTTTGTGAAAAAAAAATCCGAGTTAGCTAACTCGAAAACTTTTTTG
>JAUJPO010074963.1:0-11302 GCA_032270745.1 Tiaropsis multicirrata
TCTGTATTTTGTTGTGTTTTTGATAGGCTAAGCAAGGCAAAACAAAACATGTGACATCACAGTGAATTGGTCTATAGATAATTACAACAAACTACAATACACAAGGGACTGTCACAAACGGCTATTTATATACATTTAACTAAATATAAGAACAAAAACTAGGGAATATACTTACAAAAGAAAACAACTGTCATTTGGCAGTTACATCCACCATACAGACTATAATTATTTAAAAAGTTATTTATGAAGTTGCTCCAACTTTTCAGTCGAATCAATAAGATCAAATACGTGTTTACCAGAGAAATAGAAGTTAATTAGCTCCCCCCCCATAGTAGTTTTAAAAAATTACTGAAATGAATTTTTTTAACATTTTAACACTACAGGACAGAGAAAATTATATTTTTAGGGACCTTTAGCTAGGCAGCAGTAGCTAACAAGCATGGCAGATTGCTCTCAAAAAGCCGATCTGCTCATGCATTGCCTCTGAGAAAAATCCAATGCCTATCGTTGTCCTTTTGAATTGAACTAAATTTAATTTCTCTCATATTCATAATGGTAAAGAAAACGTATATAATGCTTTTAATGGTAAAATTACTACCAAGGATACAATATTATTACACTCCTGAACATCTTTAAATGTCTTTTTTAATTTCTTTTTTAGTGGAGGAAATTCAACTTTTTTGATAGAGAAATCTTGAAAGATCCAATTTCAAAGGGGAATTTTGAACATATAAAGGTATTTTTTTAATTTACAACCAAAATTTCATATCTGTTGTTGCTTAAATTGATGAACCTGATTAGTCAGCCAATCAACTTCAACATGAATCCTTACTGGGTGTAATCTGAATTAAGCGCCAAGGTCTAAGAAAAGATGAAAAGGATTATAAAACCTTTACAGTGAGGACATCTCCAGTTTTAACTAGAGATGTCATAGGCAGGTGTCACGCTTCCCTTTGAACCCTTTGTCCTCGTAATTTGATATAAATGTTGCTACAATTGTGTCAGCTGGAATATCTTTTCTCTTTTTGAGTATACAGGAGTTTTTCTCACTTTCGTCAATCAACGGTCGAACAGCTCAGTCGGTAGAGCATCAGGTTTACAATCCAAAGGTTAGATGTTCGATGCGGGTATCCAGCACTTGCAGCTTACGCATTCAATTTTTATATTTTTGTAAAAACCGTATTTGTTTTTTGAACACACTAAAAAAAATTAGCAAAAAATTGGGTATTCTGTCAAAAACTTACCCTTTTACCCAAAAATCAATTGATTTCCTGTCAAGATTTGTAAAGCAAAAAATGATGACTTTTCATATTCTTACAGAAATGCAAATTTCTTGAAAGTGAAAAAGAAAGTGAAAGTGAAAAAGAAAGTGAAAGTGAAAGTGAAAGTGAAAGTGAAAGTTTATAGGGCACTAAACACAGGCGCTAAACACCTATAAGCGTTCTTATATCTCACAGTATACAATCACTTGTGGTTAGGATAAGGACCCCGAACAAAAAAAGAAATCTGCCCTTCAACAATTATTTACGTTGTGCTAGTATGTCATTTTTTGTGTATAAGTGATGAAGAAATTATACAGGAAAACTTGAAACCTTTTTCATGTAGAAAAGAAAACTGGGTTTAAAAAGAAAATCAAAGAACACGCTCTTCCAACTTGACTCAAACACATAAACCTTAAATTACGCGTCTAAAAGAGTGAGGGGGAAATGTATCCTAGCAACTTATTTTGATAATAACATAAAGTTACAAGACAAAGAGTTCAAAGGGAGGGGTGACACCTGCCTATAATACCTCTAGTTAAAACTGGAGATGTCCTCACTGTAAAGGTTTTATAATCCTTTTCATGTTTTCTTAGATCTTGACGTTATTAGCATTTCATTCTAGACGATTTGAGTTTAAAAAGCTGATTTTCCAATAACTCAAAATCTGTGTTTTAGAACATCACACCATCATGTTCGGCTAGTGGAAGAGGAATCATTTTGTTTGGAGATGTTGAAGGATATCTTCATCAGCTAAGCCGTGATTTGGATTTTAAATCGTTCAAAATTTATGAGCTTTCTGTCTCCCATCTTTTTCAACTCAAACAACACAGTATTCTTGTTACCGTTGGTGTAAGTTACTTTGTGATTTTTGCCTATTTTTTCCTTGTTTTAAAAGATCTTAAACTTAAGACAATGGAATTTTTCACTGACTGAGGACAGCCTCTTTTTATAATCATCTTCTTTTTTGCAGGAAGATGAAGTTGGAGTTAATCCCATGATCAAAGTCTGGAATTTCGACAAGGTTTTAATATTATTTATTTATTTACGAGTCACAGTCTGTTAAATAATAGTACTGGCTGTCCTAAAAATAACTTTGCATTTTACAGTCTCTTAGGGTTGTAAAAGTTATGGAACAAACTTAAATTTTGAAGGGGGGGGGGGTGTTAAATGTTAATTCATTTTTGAAAATTGAAGCATTAAATTTATTTAGTAAAAATGTTCTACTTTTAATTAGATAAATCCATCAACTGGAAACCCCACATGTGTGAGAATGCTTCGTGCTTTAGCAGGAAATAGAGCAGTACAGGTACAACCATTTTTACATGAATGTTGAATTAAAACAGTTTTATTTGTCGGCAGTTCTTGCTCTTGGCGCTGCATTAGCTTTAAAACCTTAGACCTCACATTTCAATGTTTTTTGCTATTTGTGAAGCCAAAAACTTTACCATAAAGTTTTTGGCCTTTTCTTTTGTAATTTTGTAGTTATTTTATTTATAATCTATTCAGTAAACATGTGTTCTTCTTGATTGGTTAAGTAGATCATTACTTATATTATTAATCGGCATTAGCCTTCTAATTGTAAACATTGTTATCATTATATATCATATAATATAACTGCTTGATGAAAAATCTGAAATTTTTAAGTGCTTGATCTGGCTTTAGCAACAGTTTGTTTTGTTTTCAAAGGTTTCTTGTATAGCGGTTCATGAAAATTTAAGTCAAATGGCAGTTGGCTTTGTTGATGGCACAGTGACCATAATCAAAGGAGATATCACCAATTCGAGGTAAAAACTTTTTTTTGACTGTGTATACTTTATAATTTCTCAAAGCAAATTTTTCGAAATGAGATTTAAAAAATTTCAATTTTTTAAGTCTAATCAAGGTATCGTTTACTTTACAAAGCCACAATTTCTTTCAACATTGTGTGTGATTTATAATTGATATATTATGAAAATCATACCATACAGATTATCTAAATCATGTCTGTCATTGCTTTTAAACCAACTGAAATCAATGTTTTTTTAGGCATAGTAAAGCTCGTACTATTCATGAAGATAAATATCCAATAACAGGTAGTGGTTAATTTTTCTTTGTTTCTCTTTACGTAATTAATTTAGAGATTATACCCCAAGTGCTATTATTTAATGTAAAAAGACATGTTTAAAATAATCAATTTTACAAACCATGGAAGTTGATTACTCAATTTTTTCTAAAATATTTTCTCTTTCTTAGGACTTGCTTTCAAACAAGTTGGAAACAAAATTGTTTTGTTTGTTTCAACTACTGAAGCTGTTCTTTCTTTCAGCGTAACTTCAAAGGACCATAAAGTATGTCTTCATGGTTCTCTAAATTTTACGCTTGATTTTTAGTTAAGGTGTACTGTTACTGTTGCTAATTTATGCTATTTATATAATATAAAACAAGTACAGTAAAACATCAAAATTTGATGTATCTAACACTCTGATAAAATTATGAGAGGTTTATATACCCTAGACTTACTTGTCTTTCACATTTTCTAGATAAGTGTATGTTTTATTTTATTTATACCATTAACTTTAAGGCCGGTCTACACTCAGTGTGCATCATCTCTTATGTTTCTCCTATTCTGATTGGTCTTGAAGATAACATTACGTAACAAACTTACAAAATGTTATCCCCGAGACTAGTCAGATCAGAGAAATAGAAAAGATAATCGCTACATGCACTGAGCAGGGACTGGCCTTCAACTAAAGAGTACTCAATTACAACAGGTTAAAGCTTTCTTTTATGTTTTCAGGAAACCTTAGCAGAGTTTGGTGCCGGTGTAGGATGTTCCGCAATAAGTGATGTAGCACAAGATAATATGTTTATAATTGCAAACCCTGATGTAAGTATAAAAGCTTGCTTTTCAATACAGCGCAGAATAACATGCACTCTCACCAATATATACTAGCAATTTACCTAACTGTATTTGTTTTCACCATTTAGGCATTGTACTTCTTCCATACAGACAGCATGGGTCCTTGTTTTGCATTTGAAGGTATCCAATATTTTCCTTTATTATATTCTAATTTTGAATTTGATTTTAGAAATTACTTTTTGTCATCTGAGTATCTAATGTTCCAGTACTTATATATTGTCTGTGTTGATATCTTCTAGTGTTTTAAATTCTATAAACTATTTTGCAATGATCCTTGATATATGTTTTTCAAGGTGAAAAGAAGATGATTTGTTGGTTCCGTGGATATCTTGTTGTCGTCAGTAAAGAAATGAAGCAATTACCAAGAACAACAGGGTAACTTATGGTTGTTAATTATCAGAATCTATTCTGCATATCGGTTCCAGTCTCTCACCCCACACCAGAAAAGTCGTCATTAACTGACAAATAGGAAAGGAATTATAACAGTTAATTTCATCAAATTTTCAAATATTTTTTTGATTTTCCATACATGTTCCAATTATTATAAGAAATTTCTGCCACTTTTTTACTTTAAGCACCAGTAAAAGGCAGGCAACATTGGTCTCAAAACGGCATTCCAGGTCCTGAGTGATCCCATATAATGCCCGTTGTGCACTCAATAGGTTTATTTACTTCAAATTAAATCATCAATAGTTTTTAACCTATCTATAATGGTGTTTTTCATTTACTTTCTTTTCCAGAGGTGCCATGGGGATGAATGTATTATCAATTTATGATATTGAGAATAAATTTATTGGTAATAGTTTAAGTTAGGCAAGACAAATTTAATTTGTTGTTCTACAGGCCCGACCGACCCTGTTTTTGCTTAAAACGAAAAAATAAAAGAGTCTAAAAATTTATTCCTTATGAAAACTAAAACTTTATATTCGATCATTAGAGTATTCATAAAATTCGTAACATCAAAGAGGAAAAGAAATCACTTTAACAAAAACAATGTTGGAAATTATTTCCAGTACCTCAGCGACTCTGAAATATGAATAAAAATATTTTCATTTTACCGACCGACCGACCGACCCCTTTTTATATGACCATCTGCCTGTAGAAAAATGAATTAAATTTGTGTCGCCTTATACCTATTTTCAATTGTTTTTATCTTGAGAGATTAAAATAAATTAGTAAACTTGCTGCCGATTCTTCACTATTTATCTTTTTCAAATAGTTATTCAAAGAGTTTAGGAGAAAGCCTACCTAGATACCTAAGTCAGGCACCAGCCTGGACCAAAATTGCAACGCTTGAGACGTTAGGGGCTCTAACTCTAGTGCTGTGTGAAGGGGGTTATTCACAGTGTCTTTCGAACACATCAAGGGGTGACCCACTTAGGAGAAAAAATTATAAAAGAAATAAGAATATCTTGTTTTTTCTGTTTTTTTTAGCTTACTCAGCACCATTTCCAGACGTTATAGCAGTTTTAGGTGAATGGGGATCACTTCATGTCGTCACTGGCGATGGAAAGGTTGGACTTTATTTTGTTTTTAATTTGTTCTTGCGCTGGTTGGTCGCTTGAAACTGTTTTCCTATTATAAACATTGCCAGGCCTACCTACAAATACCATCATATAGGAGGATATTTTCGTAATTCCGTTTTAATCCTGTGTAGGTTAAAAAGTGATGAACAGATTGTGTTTTGCTTGAGATTGCTGTAAACTCGTATTGAGTTGCCTTTTTCCATCTTGGCTTGTATCGAGTTTGCATTTTCTTTATAGTAAAATTTAGATTACTACATTAATTCGATGGATCTTTTAGATAGCATCTCCATCTCAATATCTTTTCCCAACATATTAACTGTTGTGTGAATATTCTTTCTACTTGTATCATGTTGTTCATGTTCGTTCGTTTATCCTGTCTTCTCCTTCTGTGTTGTTAGAGTTTATTAGTTGAAGGTTTTATAATTCTTTCCTTGATTGTAGCAAACAACGCCAATGTTTTTGGTGAATTGCTCCACGTATTAGACAAAGAATGATGCTGATTTTTTCTTTGAATACTTTAGGTTTTCCAGCTTGAAGAGAAAGACACACAAACAAAACTGGAAACGCTTTTTAGAAAGAATATGTATGATATGGCTATCAGGTAAGATGTTTAAATTGTCATCCCCCTTTCAGGTCTATAACTCCATAACATTTATATTTCATCTCAAACTACTTCAGCGGAAAGAAACTTTCGCGTGTCAATAAATTTGCGAAATTTTTGCATTTCGCGGGAATAAACTTTCGCGAACTAGACGTCTAAGAAAATTTTGCGAGAATAAACTTTCGCGAATGGGTATTTGTTCAAGTAAAATATTTACATTTTAATAGGCATAATGTGAAATATTTAGATTTCAGCTTTCCATCGATATTGATTAATAGCATTTTGACGGTTAAAAAACGAACTTTCATGAAACGAACCTAAGTATCGTGATAATTAATTTTTCGCAAATTAAACAAAAAAAAAAAAATTCACGAGAATAAACTTTCGTGAATGAGAAAAAAGAGATTTTTAGCGGAATAAACTTTCGTGAATTTGACCAAAACGTGCGAAAAACGCGAAAGTTTCTTTCCGCGAAAGTTTCTTCTTTTAAAGTAAAACAACTATAATCAAAGCAATTTGATCCACTTTAAATTTGCTCGAGGCAAAAAGAGCAGAGTAGCATCATCGCATCTCTCATCGACCTTCACATACATTTCCATCGTTTTAGTCTTGCCAAATCTCAGCATTATTCTGATGGTTTGATAGAGATTTTCAGACAATATGGTGACCATTTATACAGGTAATTTTATTCATACTTTATTAAATATTTTTGTTAATATGGCTCGTGTTAACTGAAGAAGTCATTGGAAAATTACCCGAAGGTAGGAGAGGGTGCCACTCCTTTTCCTGGATTTCTCCACTTACCCTCGCTGTAATCCTTTAATGCTGAGTGCCAAGCAGGACAGCAGTGAGTACCAGTTTTCAAGTCTTTGGTCTGACCCGGCTGGGGGTTGAACTTAAAACCTTGCGAAAGGGAGGCGAACATTCAAACCACTCGGCCACCGTCGCTGTCGGACTAGAGAATGGAGTAATGATTTAAATGTAGACTTTGGGATATCCTTGGTCTGTAGGTTTTATTCAGTCCATTTAGAATAACACCTCAGCTCAGGATGGGATATAGTTTAAACAGTTTTGCTTTCTTAACCCTTAGACGCTGTAAGGCGTACATTTGCGTCCTAAAAAGGTAGTTTTACCGTACCACAGTCCTTTGGCTTTAGTTCGAGACCATTTTATTTAAAGGTAATGAACCGAATGCCTTTACAAATAGTATGAAAAGAGCTTTCCAACAGTACCAATTTTTTTCTCTATCCCTCACACCACTAACCTTGACGGTCATTTGCAGTTTGGGTTTTCTGTAAAAAAATGTGGAAAATGTTTACTTTTTTTCAAAAACACTGCGGAGTCTTTTAAAGTTTTTAACTGTTTTCAAAATTTCGTTGTTTACAGCAAAGGTAACCATGATGGAGCTATCCAGCAATATATCAGAACAATTGGCCATCTTGAACCATCTTATGTCATCAGAAAGGTTAATGTTTATATTTCAAGGTTCTTGTTTATATTAAATCTATTAAATTTAAAGGTTCTTGTTGACCATATTTATCAGGGAATGATGAATCAGCGATATTCGGAAGTTGGCGAAAAGGCAGTTTTGTTGTTGTATGAATTCCAACAAACCCCCATATACCGTGATCTGAGGTTATTGACAACATCTGTGCCTTGTCAGCAAGCTAGCACAAGACCTAGATAAGACCCTTAAAATACGGGACAGCTCCTTTAATCCATTTCATGATTATTGTTTATGACTTGTATTGGTAATAATTGAATATGAGGAAATACACCAACGGGGTTAATTTTTACTTCATTTTTTGTTTTAGTTTTTAGATGCCCAGCGTATACACAATCTAACAGAGTACTTGCAGGTAGGCTAAAAAACTCCCATATTAAAAATAAAAGTGAAAACTAATATTTCTTTTCAATAAACTAACAACGAGCAATTATTTTATTTTTTGACAATATACTTCGATCTATAATTGATCATCTTCATGGCATGACGCATGTGAATAGTAACTGGTGCGTTTTTCCTACCGTACTCCTTAATTCTGGTGATAAGATGTCGCCGTGTTTTGGCCATAGCACGAATTACATCGTGGACAGGTAATTTTATAAACTACACCACTTTTTAAGGATTTTTCCACGGAGGACTTCAATGATGGTAGCACTGTTTTTAACGTTTTCAAAGTAAATATCACACGACAAGGGGCTTTCAAATTTCCAAGATTATATTTCAATTCATCAGATAATTTTCCCCTGTACTCAACAAAAAACATTTTCGGGTCATCCTCTTCATCTTCATTTTCATCAACCACGAGAGGTTCTTCTTTTCCAAACAGTTTGTTTAAAGTATCTCGTATGATAGAATCAAGTTCAGATTTCTGTTAAAGATTACTTTAGCACTTTCTAAACCCTCATGGATTGTTTTGTAAGAGCTACATGCTCTGAAAATACGACGAATCATTCCAATAACAACAGATATATATATATATATATCAATCATCTTTATCTAGAAAGTTAACGGTATAAGAATAGGTTCATGTGGTTAACCTTTTTAGCTGCATGGGTATTGCCATTCAGAAATGAGAGTTTTGTAAATGTTGTCAATTAGTGAGGAAGCTACTACCCTCTAATGTATTGCAGAGTTCTTCTCAGAGCCTATTGGACTGATACAAAAAAATAGAATTCTACTTGACTTTTTGAATCAAATAATCACTTTTTAACGTTCTGTCTAGGCACTTCACGAAAAAGGACTGGCAAACACCGATCACACAACACTACTGCTGAATTGTTACACTAAATTAAAATCAGTTGATAAACTAAATGACTTCATACATGTAAGTCAAATTAAATTTTTGCTCTTTGTTTTTGTTTTTGTTTTTTTGCCTTATAATATTATTTAGTGTACTAATTTTGGCCAGTTGTGTTTGTTTGTGCAAGGGGCTATTTAGGACGTTAGATGCGTCTGTGGCGTCCTGCACATAGATTTTCGTTTACAAGTTTTGCTTAGACGAATTATGTACAGGCCACCATAGACACGTCTATCGTCCTAAATAGCTCCTTGTGTAACCTCGCTAATGATTTTTGTGTTTACATTAAAGAGAAAGTAAGCTTCTGAAAGTATCGTATATATAACAACTGTCTTTGAATGCAATATATAATCATAAACTTTTTGAATTTATTGTTCCCTCTTCAGACTGATAGTGAATTGAATTTCGATGTTGAAACAGCGATTCGAGTTTGTCGTCAAGCGAATTACTTTGGTCATGCTTTGGAACTTGCAGAAAAGTTTGACCAGCATGATTGGTATGTCTCTTAGGTTCTTTCTTGAGAATAACAAAATTATTACCTGTATCCTTTACTGTAAAGTAAACCGAGGAGCCCTAGTGTGTAGCGAAGAAGTCTATCCCTATTTCGCTAATCATAGACGCCATCAGCTCCCAGTAACTTACCGCACAATTCAGTGTACATGTGTTGTGCTACTTGTTTGATGGTTGGGATCGAACCTACTACACCTGTTAAATAGGGGAGCGCTTTACCGAATTTCTCCTGTGAAAATTTCTTCTCTTAATACATTTCTAAATGATTTCTTAGGTTACCAAGCTGTTTTTCTTTGTATGTAAAAGTCAAGTAAAAGCTTTGAGAGTAAGGATGTGGCTAATTACATAATCTAATGTACTTTCTGAAATTTTATTCTTCTTCTGAAACGTCAGTAAGAAATGTTCTTGTCTGAAATAGGATATTTATTTTGCAGGTATCTGAAAATTCAACTGGAAGATAATAAAGACTATGCGAAGGCTTTGAATTATATGAAACGACTGAAGTTTGCGGAGGTTTGTTTTCTTATTACCTATGTGAAAAGGTCATTTTATTTTGTTATTCCAATTGAAAGTGACTTTTAAAGGTTTTGTTATCTCGAGCATTTCAATAACCCTATATGTGTTTTGGAGGACATTACGGGAGAATATTGCCCTCTGACGTCACTTTTTGTCCAATCTCGGTTCAGTATTTTCGCTCCATATTTCCTTTATTTTGTCATTTATTATGTTTTATTATCAGGCTGAAGCAAATTTGAAATCGTATGGCAAACTTTTGATGGAGAGTGTACCAGATGAAACAACAGAGTTTCTCAAACAACTGTGTACTGATTATCGACCAATCGAAGTAAAGAAGAAAGCCGATAGTATGTTTTTATGAATTCTTCGTTTCCACGTTACCGGATGACGAAAAAGAAAACTCATGCGGGTGGCAGGAAAAAAATTAAAATGTTTTTTCTAGAATGTGATTGTGTTTATATGTGATGACGACGTGTTTGAGTTCAAAAACTATAATTTTTTATTGTTAAGGATGTTTGTTTGTTTGCTTTTTCGAATTTCAGAAATTCTCATACCCATTCTAAATTTCATTAATTCTTTGTGGCCGGGTGACCTCACCGGCCGGTAACGCAGAAACGAAATTTAGGGTTGGTCTGTAGCTGTTTTGAAATGTTTATTTTTGTTAAATGTTGAAATGTTGTAGCTGTAACATCGCATTAAGCAAAATGTTGGGGATCAATCAAGTGTGAGTAGTTCGATTATCAAAATGTTTGACTAAGGAGAATTGTTTTTATTTGAGTGTCACTCTCTTAACACTCCAAATCTTTCTTTATAGAACATGATGCAGCAACAACTAGTTCAACAGGTATGAATTACGCGGTTACCTTAAGGAAAGAAATTTTCGTGGAAAATATTTATTTTGAGAAGATATTTTCTCGAATTTGGCCCTAATTCGCGAAAATTTCTTCCGCAAAATTAATCTCAAAGAAGCAATTCGCGAAATTTCTTCCGCGAAAATTGGTTTCCTTTATTCAAATTTTAGCCAGAGATAAAAAATGCTAAACATGTCAAACATGACACGTAAAAGGATCTAAAAGTGAGCAAAAACATTTTCTAGTCAATAAACAACTTTCCATAACTCGAACACCCAAGGGGAATCGAAAATCGTTCGAGTTATGGAGAGTTCGAGTAGTAGAGAGTTTGAAATT
>JAUJPO010074974.1:0-11301 GCA_032270745.1 Tiaropsis multicirrata
TTTTATTTTTTTGCCGACCGACCGACCCACATTTTGAAACTGCTTCGCCCGTAAAACAACAAATCAACTTGGACTCGACTAACCTAAGAAATTAACCAGAGAAATTAAAATTAAAAATGACCAATCTCGTACCTAGACCCCTTAACTATCACCAGAGATTTAGAAAAGGGAGATAAGAAACGCTCTATATTCATGTATATAATGTGCTCGTCCACTCTTTTGATTTTTTTAAACTCATTGAATTTAACTGCAATAACAACCTTTTCTGCGAGTGCCAATCAGAGTAGGGAATTACAAAACCTCTTGGCCAACTTGTTTGAGCCCGTGTACCAAGAAAAACTAACTCTACCAATAGAATCCTGGGGGTTTTCATCCACGATTGAAAAGGCAAATTTGTGAACACAACACAGATTTCTTCAAATATTTATATTCATCTTTTAAATAATGCCAACAAAAAATACTTATCTATCTTTCTATAATAATATAACAAACATACAAAAATATGAAAAGCTTTAGATTAGAATTCTACGAGAAATAAAATCCACACAAGTAAACTTAAAACCAGCTTAAAAGTGAAGCATTTAAAATTGACTTTCTTTTTTACGCTCTGTGTGCGAATATTTATAGTGAAAAAGTCCCCTTCTCAAATATCATCTTCGACGGAGGCCATATATTGGCTAAAAGATATCAGTTGAAATAACATTGAATCGTACCAGATGTTGAATATTGCATCAAATCTACTTGACACTTGATATTCAGGAAATTTAATGCAGCCTTAAGGCGCCTGCGCACAAAACGTCTCACGTGCTCAAAATGTGATATAATCAGCAAGGCATTACAAAATTATTTCACAAGAAAAATATTCATATTTGAAAAAGAATCTACAAAAATAATATAATATCGATAGAAAAAATATTTGTTTTTAATAAAAATATGTGCACCCAAAAATAAACAAATAATCAGAAAAAAAAAGAAGGTTCTGATAGAAACGCAGAAAATCATGAAAATAGATCAGTAGAAATTCCATCTAAAGCTTTAAAAAAGAGAAAAAGCTCTGAACTCTCTTGTGCTCCTAATAAGAATCTCTACCTGGCCGGAAGTTACTCTTCTTGCTTGAGGAAATTTGAAGGTACCCAGCCTTCTTTTCCATCGTACTTAGCTAGCCACCATCCAGCATCATCTTTCTCCAAAACAAATACACGCTGTCCTTTCTTAAAACTCAACATTCCTTCGTCCGCGTCTTGATAATCGCTCAACGTCGTGTACACCTCTCCCGCTTCTTCTTCTTGTGGTGGTCGTGGTGCAGGCGGTGGGGTGTTCTGAGTGGGTGTTTCACCATCTTCCGTAACTTCGCCCAGAAAAGTAGAGGGCGCCCACCCTTCGTCATCTCCTATTTTCACAAACCACCAACCACACGGATCTTTTTCGAAAACTTCCGCCATTTGACCGGACTCGAAGGAAATCCCGGTGTCTTCAGTCGCCTTATATCCGCCTAATGTTTTGTACTTTCGGGCGTCCGCCAAATCCTTATCGTCGATAATATCGTGGCCGCGGTGACGCTGAACAATATTAGATGGAACCCAACCTTCTTCGTTCCCGACCTTCACAAACCACCAGCCGTTTGGTGATTTTTCAACCACCTCTACTTCCTGACCTTTTGAGAACGTCAGTTTTCCATCAGTACCCTTGAACGCCTCGTTCGCGTAATAAATGATATCGTCATCGGCTACAATTTTGGAAATATTGTTCATATTAATGACTTTCTTTGCGGCGGACGCCATACGCAGACTTTTCTTCTTTTGTAAAATCTGTTTCTCGTTCTGTGCTTTACGCTAAAAAAAAAATTTAATTGCGAAATATTTGAAATTTGCTTTTTCTACTCAAGTTCAAAAAAATTACAGAAATCATTTCGAGTTATTAGCTCGAAAAATGATGACGTCATAATGCTTAACATAAATTTTACCGACTTAAATAACTTTACATATTTGAAATTTACTAGTTAGATATTTTGCTGAGTAGATATTATGCTGGGTAGATATTTGCTATAAAGAAATAGACAGCACAGAAACTTTATAAAAAAGGAACTTACACGAATGGTTTTTTTTCTTGGTGCAGTTTCGAATGCTATTATATAAAAAAAAGAAAATCAAATTTAATCAAAGGAGTCTAACCGCCACAGTAAAGACAAGACGTTATTATTTTACGTTCGAACAACACCGTCATTCCAACCTTAAAATGTTTCATGGACGCGTCGACGTCAACATTTAAAATACGTCATTTGGCTGCTGGATAGAGACTATCACTTTATAAAATATCAAACAGCCACTTACAGGCAGAGAAGGAAAACGAGCCAAAACTTGAGATGAGGAGTGCTTTATATCCTTTTTTCCAACTTTCACTTGCAAACCGACGAGATCTGGTACGATCTCCTGTCGTACCCGGTGTCTCTGAGCCTGACTTACACCTGTTCCTTCCACAAATGCTTTCTATATAAAAGTTTTTTCAGCGTAAAATAATTTGCCTTACATTTTTTATTGCCACTGAAGACAAGGAGAATATATAAATCTAAGAAAAGTTTTCTTCTGCTCAAAATAATTTGCCTTACATTTTTTATTGCCACTGGACGCTTCTTTTTTGGCATCGTCCAGAACAGTCTTCATCAGATCCCCTTGAGCATTCTTTGGAATCTTCTTTAAATGATTCAATGGAACATAGCCTTGCTTTGAATTCGATAACCTATGTGAAAGAATAAAATCAATAAACAACTGAAAAATGTTGCGTGTATTACTTCATGCTATTCGTTACGTAATCTTATCTACGGAAAATTCATAAAAATCCGGGTGTTTTCCACTGGTTTGGATTTTTAACAATAAAACTAGATACACTGGTCGAGCAATGTTGATGTATCGCTTTTTTGTCAAATTTTTCTTTGTTTTAAAACATTTGCTAACTTGTTGATCAAGTTCTCTTGGATTGGTCTTTTTTTATCACATGACCAATAAGTGAGCAAAACAAACCAATTCGGGTACGCAAGTTCAAAATATAAACAAAAGACAAAAACAAAACGGACTTCTAGACCTGAGTTTTTTTTACTGACTATGGTGACAAACATCCGGGTTTTTAGGATGTTTCCGTATAAAAGATTACGTAATGGATATCATAAATACATGATGGCAACTTTTTATATTTTCGAATCGTCGAATTCATTTTTCTTTGTTTAATAATTCACAAAGTATGGATGAATTGCGTCCACAATGGTGATACTTTCAACTTTTTTATTACCCAAATAATTATTACCCATTTCAAAGAGAAAACTTTTATGCAAAACAAATCCCTTATCACCTTATCACATTCTAAATTTTCTTACCCAGCAGACACACAACGTTATTCATGATATGCGTAAGTTAGCATTACGTCATTTTTCCTAACGGAAACATCAGAAAAATCTGGAATTTGCCCTCTACTTTGGGTGTTTCCGTTGCTTCGGAAAGATGACGTAATACTAAGCATATCATGAATTCCATCATTGTTTCAACATCCAGATAACGTTCTGACATTTAGTTAACGCTAAAACAAAGTTCCGTGTCTGCTGGGTTCGCTTGAAAGCTTAGAAGCGACGGTGGTGGCCGAGTAGTTAGAGTGTTCGGTTCCCGTTCACAAGGTTGTGTGTTCAACCCCCAGTCGGGTCAGACCAAAGACTTGAAAACTGGTACTCGCTGCTGTCCTGCTTGGCACTCAGCATTAAGGGATTAGAGCGAGGGTAAGTGAAGAAATCCAGGGAAAGGAGTAGCGCCCACCCTTACTGGGTAGACAGCTAATTGAAAAAGGAGTCTTCCGGTCGCCCTCGACTGCGGTCGCAAAACTTACTTACTTAAAAGCTCAAAGAAAACACCATCTGAAGAAAGGGGAAGAATATAAAACCAAACTTACATTACTTTCCACCATCCATCAGAACATTTAGCCAAAATATCGACAACATCCCCAATTTCCAAGTTCAATTCGTCTTTCATACTTGACTTGAATGGTTTATGACAAATGTGACGTCCCTCTAAAATATAAAAGATTTCTCATGAAAACAAACTTTATAAGAACATAAGGCTTCAAAGCTAGCCACAAAGTCTAAGAACATGTTAAGAACATGCTAAGAACATGTTAAGAACATTTCAACAAGCCTTCTGATGATCATTTCGAAAGAAAAATACTTTGAACGAACGATACAAATGAATGCAGCGCAAACCTCTTCCTTGGACATCAATTTCTTCGACTTCTCCGGATGAACTTCCTTCAAGAGGTTCCAGATAGGAAGAAGGAGCCCAGCCTTGCTCATCTTCGATACAAACAAACCACCATCCGTTCTCGTGCTTCTCAATCACTTCTACTGTATCTCCAGCTGCTAAAGAAACCTGACAAAACAAAGAACGTGAATTAAGGGTGATTCAGTGGCGGATACAGAAGCTTCTCAAAGGTTTTGACGGAGAGAATTTGTTCATATCCCTTATATGGAAGTTACCTTCTGTAACCGTTAAGGTTCTCACGAAAGACCTTTTTTTGCAGTAAAATAGATATTAAAGGTTCATGAATTTTTTCAGAAGTAAAAATTTTCACCTTTAATAAATTTGCGGAAGAAATTTTCTACGAATATAGCGGGTCAAAATTATGTGAAAGTATGATACATATTCGTACTCTTTATCTACTGACAAAAAGTGAGGTTGCGGACCTGCCAATTATTGAGACCACTCAAGTTTTCCATAGTAAAGTCTCTTAAAAGAATATGGAGAATGAAGCATCGAGACAAAAAATTTGTCTCTTTTATTCAAGCAATTTTCAGAGAGATTTTTGTACTAAAGAACGATCTGGTCTAAAATTGGAAGATGAATTATGTGAAGTACCTGATTTCTTTGTTTACTTTTGAAGTTGGTGAGGACAATAAACTGTTCGAGAAGAACTGGATCTGAGATGGAGTCCGCTGTTTTCTCTTTTTTCTCCCTCTTCTCTCCACCACTGTGTATGAAAAAATAAATGTATGAAAGGTCTGGGAACGAGAAAAATATTATTAATGATATTAGAGACGTAGGATAGAGCCTACTGAAAAGGACATAAGAACATTTTTCTATCAATCTTGTGTACTCAGAACCTGATTTTCCACTTTGTTAATTTGCATGATAGTGAAAAATTATATCAAAATCACTTAAAAAATAGAGTAGAGCAACGGACGAGTCGAGTATTTCTCACTACATGATCCTGTGTACAGCAATGATAGGTTTCGAATTATGCGGTCAGTGACTTATCGCCGCGCACGCTCAGATTTCTTTATGGTTGAAAATCCTTAAAAAAGATAAAGTTATCGAGAAAAAAAAGTACCGCGCTAAAAAGAAATCACGCGACTTGGAACGTTTTATTTAACCAATCGGATGGATTCATTGATTTCTAAGCCAATGGTGGTCTAGTATTACGTCATTTTATAAAAACAGGCGAGTACTGCGGGGCGATGAGTGGAGACCGCGCGGCTTTTATTCAGACTTTATTTAGTCTGTTGAACTTTTACCGTGTCTAAAACATAATCGATTATGATTGAATCGAAAGATTGACAACAAAAATTGAACAACAAGTCATATCGTATTTTGTCGGAAACTTTAATTTTAGATGGGTTGATCTTTTGTCAACCAACTTTGGCTAATAAAGTAGGTCTTATAGCGTAGAGAGTCAATTGTATGAAGTAAAACAACCCTAAATCACTAGAACCAGCCCAAATAGTCAGCAGACGGTGAAAGATATGATCGCACGAAGTCCCGGTAGTAAAAGAGTTAGCCCAGAAGTTGAGCCTCCGCCGGAGGTACTGAGACAAGGGATGTAGAAAATAAAATATGGTTACCTTAATAACAGATTGGTGACATCTTCTTCATTTGCGCGAAGAAATTCAAGGACCAGTTTGCATTGCGAAACTTTGGCGGGAAGTTTGACAAGTTTCTATGGGATGAGAGAGAGATGATTTAAACATTCTCGATTGAAGCGCATTGCGTACCTGGGCCTCTAAAAAGTATTGCGCCCGCTGTTAGTGTGTAAGTCACATGGTAGATGGAGCTCACATCATTTGTGGATACCCACTACCATGAATTGAGAACCCCTGTCGAGGATATATGATATCCAGAGGAGTCCGAAATTTTCAATATCCTAGGATATCCAGGGGATAAGAATCTGAAGACCAAGGATATCCAGGGGGGTTCGAAATTTTTGATACGGTTATTCAGGGGGTTGGTAACATCCTCAACTCAACAGCGGGAATATGGATTTTGTTCTGGAAAAGCCCATTTAAGCCAATACCGCTTTTATGTCGCGCAAACCGCTCAAATTTAGAACTCACGGAAAAGAAGATTGTAGAAAATGTTTGTAATTTATGATGCGCTTATTTTATAAATGAACAAGAATAATTTTAAGCCGAGTTTCCATTCACCGAGCGGTGCTCGCGGACACCGTTTGATCTTCGCGAGATAAATTACCCACGCTCAAATTAATTTCTTTTTTTTTGTTTATTCTGCAGATTTTCTCTTTTATAATTTTGGTTGAATGATTTTGTCCTCTCGAGTTCTCTCAAGATCTCTTTCAAAATTTGAAATTTTTTAGCGGATAAAAGAGCTCGTGACATCAATGGAAACCAAGCTCGTGAACTAGGAAATACATTTTAGTGAATGCTCTGTTGATTGGTTCATTACCTGCAAATACTCGTTTAGAGCATCTTTCCTTTTCAAAGCTACCTCGCGGACGTTGCTTCGACCGAACAACACTTTACCTATGAAGAAAGGGAGAAAAGTGGAAGGTTATAATTTAGTTAATTTTAGACAATCAAAGAAGAATTAATCATATCCGTTAAATACAATATTTTTTTACGAAAACATCTGGATGTTTGCTGCTAGTTTTTAATTTTTAACAATAAATCTAATCTAATGACAAACAATCGGCTTTTTATTGGGATGTTTTCGTGCAAAAAAATTACGTAATGGATAACACGAGTTCCTGGAAAAGCTGCCAAGGATAAGTTTATTAAATATGTTTTATTTAATTTTAACCACGTCCGAAAAAATAGTATATTTAAAATCATGCCTATACTGGTATTGTTTTCTATACCGGACCCGAATATTCACAGTTCACTTTCCGTAGAAGAAGGTCTATTCCCATTCGCAATTTCTAGTTTGAGATTTTCAAACTAATCACGGTGACGTAACTAACGTGCACGTCAGAGCGGTCTAAATTTTACGGGAAATTATCGCCAAAACAGAGTATATAACCAATGCAAACTCAGTACCTGGTAAGAAAGGGATAATTCTGGCTGTCGGGTTGTGCACTCCAGCCTCTGTGGGGAAAGAATCAATGAGTGAAGTCTAAAAAAAATAAACAACAAAATGGCTCAATAAATATTAATACTCATATGATTCAACGCCTTAAACCGAAGAGGCAAAGAGCCGAAAGGAAATGACATTTCTTAATTTCTTAATTTGGGAATTCTAAACTTGTTGATATCATTGGACCAGAGACAAGAACTATGAGCCAGCAGGCGCAGAACGTTGATTTGACGCCCAAAAAACGTCAGAAGGTTATTTGAACGTTGAAAGAATGTTGGATTCCATGTCTGATGGGCTTCCTAGATTCTAGGGTTGGGGAGGGGTGACACCCATATGCTCCGCCCTCCGCTATGTGCGGCCCTCAAGGATTTTTCCATTTTTTCAAACACTTTTTAAGTGATTCAGAGCCAAGAAAGCCGAAAAAAGCACTCTGACCAGCAGCCCACATTTTTACCTTTTTTGTACAAGTCCCAGGGCGTAGGGTCATAATTGCAAAGCCCTTTTTTAGGACCACATGTACTGTTCTTTTGAACTCGAGGTTCTAGAGGCTAAATTAAACATCTCTTTACAAAGTGTCATTACATCTTTTTTTACATAAAGCTGTCCAAATATTCGAAAAATTAAATATTGATATATATTAGATTCATAATGTTTTAATGATGTCAACATGACGAAATAATTGTATAGCCATGTTAATTCAATTTGAACCTGTTTGGTGTCACATAAGGAGAAAAAGAATTTGACCCAAAAGCACAAACAGTCAAGTAAACGGGACAACCCAACATGCGGGGATTTGATTTTTAATGTTAAAAATACAGCATTAGGGTAAAACAGGCTAAAAACAAGTTGTTCACGAGCGTTTATTTGGCACCTGACAGTAATCAGGAGGGTATGAGCCCATTGAAGTTTTCCGTAGTAAAGTCTCTTAAACAAGTTTGGAGAACGAAGCATCGAGACAAAAATTAGTCTCTTTTATTCAGGCAACTTTTAGAGACTTTTGTACTAAAGAACGACATGGGCTCAATTTGGCAGATGAATTATATGTCAGTATAACTTTATACATTCACGAGAGAGATAGGTACAGGAAGAAATATAAATCTTTTATATTTACCATTAATTCAAAGAAGGCATTATATCTTCGACAGATAACTTGCTTTTTACCGTCATTCCAAAGCACATTGATAATATAAACCTGTAAAATAAAAAAATAACATTTTTATATAAGAACATACTATATAAGAAATTGAGGCTTTTGAAGCTAAAAAAAAAGCTAAAAACATGCTATGAACAATGCTAAAAGCCTTACGATGAAACAGCTCAAACGACACTTTCTCAGTGAAATTAAGAACTTCCTTCTTTACAAATTGAGCCAATGCGCGTTTTCTTTTATTCGAACATTAGGGACCTTAAGAAATAAGGACGGCAACACGACGGCGACGGTAAAGTAAAACAAAAGCCTGTATTCCGGGTTGGAAAGTGTAAAGATATTGACTGTCATGTTTTTAAGCAACATAAAATGACAGCTGCAAAATATATGGTATCTTAGGGTAAAAATTGTTCACGGTATGGGTCAAAACATTTGGTGTGGTTCGCGTTGGAAAGGTAATAACGAGAACATTTTTGACACTTCTGTTCTGTGTATTTCCTTTGTTTGGTTTGATGAAATCTTGTTGGCACTGTTTACAAGTGAAGTCGTATTCGAATTTCCATTTTGTGAATTGTTTCATCAATTTTCCTCTGCTTTGTTGCCAACCTGGTGAGCACTGTAAAACTTCCGCATGTTGTCTGGTTGGAAACACACTCTAATTCAGGTAATGGGAATTGTTTAAAGGAGACGTAAGGTCAGGATCTTTGCTATACTTTTTTATCGATTTTTGAAAAATATAGATTGAGGCGATCAAAATGAGCTATATCACATGATTTGTATTTTTCTCAATGCACAATAATAGGCGTTTGAAAATTCCTCAGTCTCAAAAGTTTATGACGTCGCACAAGCGAATCAAAAAAACGCATCTGTTAGAACAGATTTTGATAAACAACATTTTCAAAAAGAATTATAGAGGGAAAAAAAATTATTCGTTTTTTTTTCCAAACTATTTTTTTTACTTGTAGCTATCTTATGTGAAACCTTACTTCTCCTTTAAAACCACGCTAGTGAATCACTGATTTGAAAATATCAAAGAGCGGGTAGAATATATAAAGCGGGAATGGTGCAATTTGTGATTTTACACTAGTAAGGTTTCTTGGTACTTTTAAGGAAAATATGGTAATATGATGCTAATAATTTTTGAAATGTGAAGGACTGTTACTACATGAAAGCGCATACAATCAAACACGGAAAAATGCTTGATGATATAAGTATTCTAAAAACGGACTAAATAGATTTCTTTTAATTTCTTTATAGCGAACGTAGAATAATGGAAGGTGTTCTGGGTCCAATTCACAATCGAATTTTTCCAAGTATTTTAATGCCTCTGGTACCTTTAATGTCTCTTTGCTAAGTATTCAGCATTCAAAGATAAAGATCCAGGGTACAAGGAGCAATCTAGGGATTAATCTCCAAGCAGATTACCCGCTTCACTCATAGGACGCAACGCTGTAAACCCCAGTGGTTCAGCAAGTGCTTTATATTCGCCGCATCCCTTTAGAGCAGGGCGTGTTGCACGTAGAATATGTCAAAAGAGCCAAATTTTTGTCTTGATGCTTTGTTCTCCAAACTCGTTTAAGAGACTTTACTACGGAAATGTGGCAGATTCCACAACCTATAATTCATTTCTCACTCATTTTCATCTTTACAGATGGGTATTATTGGGAGACACAACGTCCAACTTTGAGACTGTAAAGAATGGTTTACAAACGTTGAAAGATTGGAGTACAAACACCTATGGTGATCATGAAATGAAAATACAAATTGTATGCATTCTTTTAAAAGTATCGAACCAAGTTTTTTTCAAAGTGAAATGGGTTTTAAATGCTTTTTTCTCTTCAATTTTGCACGAGAAAATAGTGCTTGTTTCTCGCTTATGTAGTGTGACGAGGGACTTGTTGAACTTTATAAAAACACATTCGTCCCCATGGGTTTTGTATTGTTTACGACACAAGTAAGAGGTTCTGTGAGGGAAAAAGAGTCTCAATTTTTGTTAAAAACAGTGAAAAGAGGGGGTTGTTTTTGAAGCCTTAAGTATAGTTTGTTTATTATAGTTAACCCTGTACTAGTTTATGTGGTAATGACTTGAGAGCCAATTGCTGCACTGCTTTTTTATCAACTACCCCAGGGGGTTAATTTTTGCAAAATTTTTTATTGATGCTTTTTGCTGAAAACCCCTAGGAAAATGAAAGAAATTCTGTTAAAAACGGGCAAATTCGCGAAATTTTTAGTTTTTCAATTCGCGAAAATAAATCCCAGCGGAAATTAATCCCATTTAAGGTAATTAAAGATCTGATATTTTGGTTTATTTAGGTGGATGAAGAGAAGATGTTTGTCCAGATGCATTTTTTAACACCTTTCATGCAATGGTTAGACGTTGTGGAGTTAGAAATAAGACCTGCACAACATTCTGGTTCAGAAGTTATGGTAGGTGCAGAAGCGGGTACAGAAGGTACTCAACATTTGTGATGGAGAGTTTTATAAGAATAAGGAATATACACAAAAGCAACACTCTCCATCACTATTTTGAGAACCTTCTGTATCCGCCACTGTAAGCGTACACTTTTAATTCATGATATGCATTACGTAATCTTTTATACGGAAACATCCGGAAGAGCATTCATAACCAACTAGCTGGCAAGCCAGCGTCGCATGTCGCTGGCGCGACATAGAGGCCCTACGGGCCTCAATGTCGCCACAAGAACATCGCTTTGCTCTTTAATAAGATCAAGATACAATCAAAGTGTTTACAAATTGTTTTTTATCTATATAGTTAGTAGTTAGAGGGTTTTGGTGACGTCACTGGGTCAAATTGCC
>JAUJPO010074985.1:0-11299 GCA_032270745.1 Tiaropsis multicirrata
CTATCAAATCCTGCTTGCACCACTACACCAAATGATTGGTTACCAAACAGGACTGAAGTTGTTCCCTGCAAAATATCCGAGATGAATTTGAACCGTGACGATTTTAGAAAACGAGGAAAGAATACACAGCGTAAATTGCAAGATACACCAAAAAAGAACTATCAACCAATCAACAAAGATGATGACAAGCTCCTCAATTTTAATTCGTTCATTGAATCACTCGGCGACATGGTGTATGGTACCACACTCTCGCTGGCTATTCCAAAACCTGAGATTGACTTTGTTCGTGAAGTCATATCTGAAAGACCTGCAATTGAAAACCCCCCCATTAGTGTTGATGATGTTTTGGTGATGTCTCAATCCAAGGTAAGTTTTTTTCAACATCTAAAAACTAACTTTACTGAATCTTCAGTAAGTTTGATCGAGAAGATAACCCATGGCCAAAGTGATAATCCTCTTTGGTATGATTACCGCAAAGGGGTTATAAGTGCCTCAAAAGTGCATCAAGTGAAAACCAAAATGCAGAAAGTCAGAAAAGGAGCAGCAGGTTACATAAATATGTTCACCTTGATCCAAAATATTGCAGGGAATGTGTTTACTAGCCCAGACTTGGCATCATTGACCTATGGTAGGAACACTGAGCCACTTGCAGCTGAAAGTTTTTTGGAAATATATAAAAGGTCTCATAAAAAGGTTGTCTTGAAGGAATGTGGGATCTTTTTGAATGTGACTCATCCCTACATTGGTGCCAGCCCTGATCGAATAATTTCGTGTGCCTGCCATGATGATGTATGCTTGGAAATTAAATGTCCATCATCGATCAGCCATTTATCTCCAACAGATAAAAGTGTAAAACTCGGTTATCTGAAGGAATCAAAATTAAAAACCACTCATTCCTATTATTCCCAGTGTCAACTGCAAATGGGTGTAACTGGTTTGACACAATGCTACTTTTTTGTCTACACCTCACATGGATATTTGATAGACATTATAGATTTTGATAAAGATTTTTATTTTGGTTTGATCAAAGACTGTAATGAATTTTATGACCAGTTTTATTTGAAATCCTTATTCAAATAAAATTTAAATACATACTTGTAGATATACTATGTGGATTATCTGCTTCTAGAATCTCGTTTTTAAAAAGAAAATTTTCTTGGTTGATTGCTAATCTCACAGAAACACACAAATGTTATTAGTATTTTTATTGTATTTGTTTCTAGTCTGTATAAAGCTGGTTTTTAAAGGTCATCAATGTCTGAGAGATACGGTGGCCGAGAACTGCACAAATATTATTTTTCAATACTCAGGTTCTAAAAATGCGCAAAAAATATAAAAAGTATGCAAAAAATATAAAAAGTATGTAAAAAATATAAAAAGTTTTTATTTTATATTTTTTGCGTATTTTTGCGTACTTTTTATATTTTTTGCGTACTTTTTATATTTTTTGCGTTTTTTTAGAACCTGAGTATTGAGAAATAAAATTTGTGCAGTTTTAGGCCACTGTAGAGAGAATATAAACTTCTACCTTAATTCTTCTAGAGGTTTGAGAATACATTTTTGTTTAAAAACTTTCTAATGAGATTTTTCAATTTATCATTAAGCTGCATAAAGTAGTATTTTAAACTGCTTAAATAACAATGTGTGGTTAAAGTATGGAAGCCGGCAACAATGAGCGCACATGGCAGTCGTGATACCCCCACCTTGAGTGGTTAATACGCACAAAAGGTTGTGCGGGGGACCGGTAGCCTGATAATTGATTTTTTAATCAAGTTATCAATCTATCCTTTTCTTATATAATACATTTTCATATAATATTTTTTTTTGCTTTTAATTTTTTGTTTTCTGAGTTTATTACTCGAGGGAGACGAGAGGGCCAAAGTCTGTAATTTCCAAATGCTGGAATCTGTTTGGATAAAAAAGTGACGTCAGCAGGCAATTACAGAGCAGTAATCGCTTGCTACATCACTTTTTAACCAAACTGGAATGGCTTCATATTTCATGTAGTCAACAAACCTTAAAAGCCTTCAAAATTGGACAAAATTCCCTTGGAAATGCACATTTGGGACAAAGCTTGTGTAATAATCTATATAATAACTGTTAAGGAAGGGCATTCAGGGGAATGTGGACATGGGTCATTATTCTCCCTTAAAGACTTCCTAAACAGTTATTATAGGGTTAATAATACCTACATTGATACTTACGTTTTTAGAAATTGTTGTAAAAAAGAAGTTTTCCGTTTACAATACATTGGATGTATAATTAATCAAATAATGGTCAATTTGTCAAAAATTTCAGCACATTATGTTGATGCTGATACTGAGATTGAAAATCAAAATGTGAAGCAGAATTGTTTAGAATTTCTTTGTCATAAGCCAGTATCAATCTTTTCAATGAGTCCATGTGTCGAATTTGTAATTTCAGTGTTTCAATGCTTAGCTCAGGTTCAATTGTCAATTTTTGGTTAAAAATCAACACAAATATGTTGCAACAAAATGGTAAGTTATCAAATTTCATTTAATATCAAAAAATTTCAAGGTTTTCATTTTGCACTCTGGGAAGGGGGCAAATATTGTAAACAAATAGATTGGTTTAGATTTTTCATCTTTGTTTCAGGTTTTAGTATACCTTTTCACTATAAATCAATGTTTTCATTATAAATCTTAAATAATGTACAAAAGTATGTAGGAACTAAAAAGAAAAAAATAATGAAAAAACTAAAGTAGCTTTGTCATTCGACCTTGGCAAACTTCAAAAATTTTAGCCCATTTTAGTTGCACACTCGTGCTTAGCTATAACAAAAACATCAAATTTATAATTAGAACCCTATGTGTAGATAAAAATGGACCCTTCTGTAAAATTAGCAAAAAAACAAAAACAAATAATAACAACACTCAGAAAAATCCAAAATAGTTTTCATTAACTGAAAATGCTCAGAACAAAAGTGTTATAACCAAAAAAACTGTCCTCAACTATCCTCACTGTCCTAAACTATCCTCGCTGTCCTCAACTATCCTCACTGTCCTAAACTATCCTTACTGTCCTAAACTATCCTTACTGTCCTAAACTATCCTCGCTGTCCTCAACTATCTTACTATCCTAAAAACTAACATAAAATAAAAATAAAAAGCATTGGTGGTCCTGTGGGATTAGCAATCAACCAAGGACCTCATTCAACATTTCAACGTACCAAATTTCTAACCACTTGGAGTTTTTTATCATTTCTTATCATCGCTTTCAATAACCAAAGGAGGTTTTAAATTGCACAAAGCACTGCAAACTTTAACAATATCATCACAATGATGAAGCATTGTGATCGGCATCACTGTTTTGAAAATTCGGTATGTCTTAATACGATTGATAGCACGCTCTACATGAATACGTAGGTTGGCAACCTCCTTTGTTTTTTTTACCTCAGCTGTTGTCATTTGGGATTTCGATCGAGCACCAGGAGGAACAGTCAACTTACAATACTTCATCATTAATTCTTCCTGAATTTGAAAACCTCTATCTGCCATTACCTCATCATACAAATCTAAACCATCATAGAAGTTACTATCTTGGCAAATAAACCGATCACTTGCTCTACCACCATAGCAACTAGAAAGAAATGAAATGAAACCATATGGTGTGATACCAATAAGAAATTTAATAGTGTTGTGAGATTTGTAATCCGACCATGTTTGTGCCTGAATTTTCAACGATTTCGATCTTTCAATGAAAATCTCACTACAATCAATAACAACTCGAGTGTTGCCATACCCTTGCTTTTTAAAGGCTTTTGGCATGTGTTCCATTACAGCTTCTTTTGGAATCCATTTAACAGCACAATTACCCAGGGTGTCCGAAAGGAATCGTATCCACGTTTTAAAGATAACTGAGCAAGTTGACGGTGCGATGTGAAATCTGTCAGCAAGATCTTCATTGAGAAGGCCCAATCTTAGTCTCATCAATGTTAGTAAAAATTCATCCTTTGGTTGAAGCTTACGAGGGCGGGTATACTGTTTTGGCTGTTTGACCTTTTTGCTAATAAATCTGAGCTGTTTTTTGCTGCCTTGCCAATAACGAAGTTTTGATAAAAAAGGCTTCAAAATGTCAAATAATTTATCAAAAAGTTTAATGGATGTTATTCCTGTGTAAAAATTCATCTTTTTGTCCGTTTTGATCTGTTTGACGGAAAAAGGAGTACACCTTTCTTTTTCTGCACTGATGACTCGTTGCAGTCCTTTGATGCGGGTTTTGAGGGTTTCTACCTCTTGTTTGTGTTGTTGGATGTATTGCTTAATTATAGCATCTTTTTTGTAACAATATCCACATATTGATGATGGATCACTCTTTGTATAGGAATGATCACAATTTAGATGTAGATTGTTTATGTTTTTATTCAATTGGTTTATTGATCGTAACTGACCAAAACCAAAACCAAAACCATCATCACCATCAGCAGCTGCTTGATGGCTTGTCGTGGGGGTCATTGGTGGAGACATTAAATCATCAACAATGTCAGTTTCTTTATCATTTATTAATTTTTGTTTTGGCTTTTTCAGAATAGTCTTTCTTTCTGTTGGAGGTTTCCTTTTTCTTGCTTCAACTGATTTGTAGCCCAAGTTCTTTGTGGGAAAAGGATGCTGTTCAGTCGGTACACCGTCTTCAAAATGGTCACTGCAAACACGATCACTTCCACGTGGCTTCCATTGGGATTTGTCAGCATTTTGACGTTTTAGTTTTTCTGTCCACATTGCTCTTTTGTGTCTGTTAGATTCACTACCTTCACTTGGAAACATCCACAAGTTAAAAGGAGCAGCACAACCACACACTTCTTTCGACTTATTTTCGTGTCCTGCAACGTCACACACTGATTTTCTCCATTTAATAAGCCTCTTTGAATTGTTGTGGCATCCAATTACAGCACAATTTCCATTTCCCATATTACAAAATAATTAACAACAGGAATCAATCAGCTTTTAGTTTCTATCATAAGCCAATTTGACTGTAATTTGACCTTCGATTTGTTTTGTTTTGATTTCTGACCACCGTAAATTCCTTACCAGTTCTCCTACCGCGCAAAATTAAAAATGGTAGACACGATGAAGCCGAGATTCCGAATTGGTGTATTGAATGTAAATTATTTTCATTTGCCAAACAACTGAAATTAAGCGAACACAATCAAAACATTAGTGTTTGATTGCTAATCGAAACATTATTGTTCGATTGCTGAACATCAATTGGACAACAAATACACCTTTCCCATAATTCAGATATTGCCGGAAAACATGTGTGCTCCACTGTTGTGTGAAAAATAAAGCGGAGGTAAACAACAGCTTTTTTGCCTGAATTTGCTTAGGGAAGGTGATATTTTGTCTCATATCTTTTGAAGCCTCATTCGTTTTGAAAGAAACTTTGAGGGTATTATAGTATCATAAATTGTAAAATCGTACTGAGGTTTGCAAAAATTATATGCAAAGAAATTGAGAAAAAGGCCAAAAACCACTCTTCCCTGAGGAAACACAAGAAAAATCAGGTTTGTTAACCTCCCCTTAAAAAACAATGGCGTGCAAAGACTGCAGAAAAGAAGTTTTTGAATAAATTCACAATAGAATGTCTTCATTTAAAAATAGAAACACTGGATTTCATTCAAAAGAAAAAGATATTCTTTTTTTCTTTAAGTTTTATGAAAGTGTTTGTGTTGTTGAACATTTCTTAAAAGTAAATTATATATACTTTTTGAATATATTTTAAGGGACAAAGTCACTTTTGGTTTTTGTTATGATCCAGCACTACTTCATACTCCACCGTTACAGATATTTCTTGTATAGGCCCGTTTCATGTGACGTCACATGTTTACATCGGCTCGTTACGACCCGCAAAACGGCCTGACTTTCAGAGGCAAAAAGACAACAACATTAGCTGGAGGCACGCAGTTTATGTCAATTTTCTCAGGATCTAGAAGGAATTTTGAATAGAAATTTTAGTATGTTATCTAATAACTATATAGGATTCTTATACTAAAATTTCATGAAATTCTGATGAAGAGATTTTGAATAATAAAATCAAAACTGCCTTCTTCCAGCAAGCGCTTCGTGTTTTCTGCCTCTGAAAAACTGTAACAATTTTGGCGCATGCGCATACAAACGCGAAAAATCAAAACATTGAAACGGGTCTATAGGCAGCCATCGAAAATACGGCAAAAAAATTCCCGAGATTTTACCGCATCACCGAAGCGGGGTTTTCTGGGTTTTTAGGTTTGAAAGTAATGCGGGCGGGCGACGCGAACAGAACATATTTTCGATGGCCGCCTAAATCTAGTTTCAGGGTGATCTCATCTCTTTTTCATCTCTCATAATTTTAATTGTCTTAATTTTTTAAGCTGGAAAAATAGACCAATGTGCATCTGAGGCATTAGCTAAAGTACAAGAGAAGTTGCCAATTGTCAATCAAACACCATCTCAGGTATATACATTCTCATTTATTTCTTATCTTTTGCATATAGATTTGCCTTAGAAATCTTGTTTAGATCACTTGCAGTCCATAAGACTTAGGACTTTTAAGTATATTCCAAGGTCTGGTATGTTTAAGTGGAGATGAGAGAAGGCTTTTTTTGATTTTCTATTTAACTATTAAAAATTATGTCAATACAAAATAGCTTGACATGTGTTTGCAAGTGTTTACTTTGTCTTGCTAGTCCAGTATGGGTAGTTTTATATTTAATACCGTAGAAAGCCATATCACTGTCACCCCTCCCTAATTTCGTCAATGTTTTAATTTGGCAGAAAATATCAATTGAACCTCTTTGACAGTTAAATATAAAACTTTAACCTTTTTTCTTTCCACCTGTAATAATAAAATCATCAAAAATAAGAAGTGTTGTTTTTAAATAGGGGTGACAGAATTAGGGAGGGGTTGACAAAGGTAGGGCAATTTGTGGTACCAGCTCTTTCACACTTTTTAAAAACTGTTTGGAAGAAAAAAAACATAAAAATTGCAAGTTAAGTTGGTTTCTCTTTCATATTTTATTCACTGCAAGCAATTTTATAAAGGTTAATGTAAGAACGTTTATAATATAATCTTGGGTATAAACTTTTTAAGTTGAAGTTAAGTCATTCAATAGCTAATTTAGCGATTCTAATAATATAATTAGGCTGTTACTTAAAAACAACACGTTTTCTAGAATAATCATATAAAAGTTCTTGGTTTGCTCTATGAACTGGATTGAAGTTAATTCACCTGTAACTTTAAGTGAATTTTGGCAAAGGACTTTCAATGTCTTTTTCTATGTCAATATGTTTTTACTCTAGATTTTAATCTTGTTTTTATTCTGTTTTTAGCCTGATGATGACTATAAAAGTCTAAATTTGTTGCAAGAAATAAAACAAATATCATTGTTGGTTCCTCAATCTGAGATGAATGTCTATTTGAAATTTTATTGTCTTTTTTAAATTTCAGATTGCTGAAAGCGCTAAAGCTACTGCCCAGGACACTGCTAATTATTACAAGGAATCTGCCCAAAACACTGCAAATTATTACAAAGCAACTGCCCAAGACACAGCAAATTATTACATTGAAAAGATTAGCGGATCACGTGTTGGACAACAAACAACAAAGCAACTTGATAATGCTGTCTCATTTTCTGAATTGATGGTGGAAATTTGCTTTCCAACAGATGGAAGCTGCCCTGATGACTTGAAAGAACTTGAACAAGCTGAAGAAGATGAAGACAAAGGACTTGTTGTACGAGCAGGAAACCTCAAAGATCGAGCAGTCAGACGAGGAACCCGTAAAATCATGTCCTACACACCTGTCCAAACCACTATTGATAATGTGAGTGTAACTATAAAAATGTACAGGGTACACTCAATCTCAAGACTGTTTGGACAAAAACTGGGATTTTTAAATCAGACTCACAGTGAAAGTTCAAAATTTGCTGAACAACCGACCTTCATAGTGTATTTTTCGACCATTTCCTCCAGGGATAATTAGCAGGGACCAGAAAGACCAGAAAGTAGATGATAAATAATTTTGACTTTGTCTTTCAGGTCCAATATGCCCAGAATCAGATTCACGAGATGACACAGAAAGTTTTACAAGGGACCAATTATGTTGCTACAAAAGGTATCGAAGCCAAAGACCTATTGAAAGAAAACTACCCAACAATCAAATCTTTAGCTGAACAAACCATGGCTGAAGGTACTCAAATTGTTGGCAAAAATTGGGATCATGTCTACAAGACCAGCATGTACATTCCAAAGAAAGCTATCCAAGTGACCGGAGAAGTCTACATCAATGCCCAAGAAATCGTATTTGCTTACAGCAAGGTAGTTTTAAAGACATGGTTAACTAGCTGTAGATTGTAATTTTAACACACATTTTGTTCTCTCATGTAGTCCTTTGTAAAACGTCAAATTTTCTGTAATATGCAATTCTCAGATCAGATATTTTACTATGAAAGCCCAAAAAACTGAACATTACATAGACATTGTAATTTGATTTGGCATTTTGATTTGACCATTGACCAGAATTGATATTTTTATTTTAGGCACACTCGTTAACTGAAATCCCTCATGCTGTCGTTGAAATGGCTGAGAAATATTACTCCAGTCTCAAAATTGACGCTTCAACGGTGGAGCAAGTCAAGGAAAAAGCTGTTGCATTCGTTTACGTCCCTGCTCAAGTCGTGTCCGAATATCTCAGAACCTCTCGCATTGTCCAATGGGTTGTACCAAAATCGATTCAAACTGAAAGCATCGAGATGATGGAAATCGAAAGATCCCACAGTCCCATACTACCCGTCTCGGAAACAAGTCCTGAGCCAGCTGCTGTCGCTTCTAATGAAACGAACGAAAAAGAACTAGTTGAATAGAGAGCACTGCGACTTGAAAAAAACTTAACGAATCTTTTTATTCTTTAAACAAAAAATCTTGGTTTAAAATATTTTAGTATAACATTATAAACTGAATTGACAATCGTATATAATAACAAACATGCATGGGCGAATCTAATTCATAGAGAGCGCTGCGACTTACAAAACTTATGAATCTTTTTATTCTTTAAACAAAAATCTTGGTTTAAAATATTTTAGTATATACAAACAGTATATATTGACAATCGTATAACAAACATGCATGAAAGAGTTTTTTTTTATTTAATACTTTTTATGGTTAAAAATCTTTCCTGTTTTTTAGGCTTAGTGCAAGTTTTATCTAGTACGTGTTTTCCATAAGAATACTGATAATAAGTTTTGGTTAAAATTTCATTCTCCAGTTCTTGTTAACAACAGCTGTTATATTCTTTATGAAAGTCGAAAACAACCTGTTTTCAATATTCATCTGTCACTGACTGGTGTTTTTTTTATCAAAGTTCATTAAATTACAGTATTAACAGATTTTGGCGGGAATTCAATTTTGCGGATGTCAAAAACAGTTAAATTTATGGCGGGAATTTAATTTGGCAGCTGGGGAAAAAAGAACTGTGCAAAACTGCCAAATCTGCCAAAATTTGTTACCCTGAGGTAGTAGAATTAAATTGAAAGGCTTCTAATATTTTTTCAATTATAAACTATTTTCCTCAATTCTTCCAGTGGCTCACTCTTTTCCATGATTATTTATTTTAAAATGATTTTAAGTTTTTTCACAATTTTAATTCAATGAAATACAAATATAAAGATAAAATATCCATCTTAAATATTATGTTTTTTTTTATTTTCTTTGCTTTGGATAAAATAATACTTTAATCGAGCAGAAAATTTTGCATTTTTTACGAATATTATTGGCCTTTTTAAGCGAAAGTTTATGCTCGTGAAACATCCTTGAAACGTTGAAAATTTCTTGTATGTTATTTTTAGCACTGAAAAGTCCCTTGAAAGTAAAAAAAGTAGCAATGTTTATCAAATCTAACAATAATTTGTCATATCTGAGCCATTTTCAGCTGAAGATTTCCGTTTTTACTATTGATTCTCGAAAGTATATTTATTGATTTTAAGAATGCATTATGATCAAATTTTGTTTTTGTTTTCGATTCACTGAAAATGGCCTAAAGTCTCTACTCCTAAATTATCCATGATATTCATTATTCGTGAAAAGTTTACTTAGGAAAATTTGAAATTCAATATCTGTGTGTATCAGTGTACATCGCATTCAAAGTTGTACTTCCAAATGTATAAAACTATCCTTAACAATATCAATGGAGAAGTAAATATTTATAGAACCACGTATTTTATTTCTCCTCCCTCACTGTTCATGCAGTGTAAACAGCACATTAAACAGTAGTTAAGCATGGTATGTTAACAGGGAAAAGCCAGACATACCATACATTAAACAACAAGTGATTTAACAATCAAAAGTGTATGGATATCATCATTTGAATGTCTATTCAATTGATGTGGTCCTCGGTTATCTCTGTCTCCTCACAGAGCGCGCCTTCCAGCCAGCGATACGCGTTGGAATCGTCCCTATAAGCGGATAAAGACGGAACCGACTCGCTTGGCCACATTTTGCCCTCTCTGTGTTATCTAGTCTAGAACCTGTAAGACAACTTGCTTTTTTTAGCTATTTATTACTCTATGCTATCTTGCAGTCTATTGTTTTATCCCAACAGGCAAATAACGTTGTTTGAAGCTGTCCGTAAACAACGTTTGTTTTCTTCATACCTCCATGTTTCGACGTCAGAACGTTGTTTGGATGTTGAAACAACGTTGGAATTAGACATAAGAACCGTCGTCATTTTTTTTTTTTTTGGATGTGGATATAGACGACGGGTGAAACCAACGGGTCCATTTTGGACTCGTTTTTTTAAAAGCGATCTGATTGGCAGATTTTATGACATTAAAAACAATGCGAGGAATTTTCATTAGGTGATATTATGAACTGTCAATCAAATCATGATCAAATTAGGAATTCAAATCTAGAGACAAAGGTTTTGGATGAACTACATTGTGTTAACATCTACTTTATATCTTCAATTTTAGCTTAAAATGAGAACCATATTATGAAAACAAAACATGAAATGATGAACGATGAAAAGTATCAACGAAAATAATTATGGATTTATTGATGGCCCATAGGGCACAGAATCAGGGGGTCATGTGGTTGCCCCCCCCCCCATCCATTGGATCAAGAAAGACACACGAGTGACACTTTTATAAAAGGTATGTTTTTTTCTTCATTTGTTGTTGGTGTTGGATAAAGTTGAATCGAAGATGCTGAACAAACGGACCTCCACCGCTTGTTATTTTTGGACCTACCAGAGGAGGTCCTATAAATTAACCTATGTTCGTCCGTTCGTTCGTTCGTTCGTTCGTTCGTCT
>JAUJPO010074996.1:0-11299 GCA_032270745.1 Tiaropsis multicirrata
ATTTTTCTTTTTCAATGCTTTCACATCTGTATTTCTTAGCGTAGTGATTTCCTAGGATTATATTTATTATATATTTTTAGGCCAGTTCCTCTTGATTAGGATGGACCATCTCTCATCATCTCTCTCTCTCTCTCTCACATTTTCCCCTGGAAACGCAAAAAATTGCCAACTATGCAAAAACTGTGGGGTTACAGCCTTGGTAACATTCATATTCCGAATCAGCACCCTCAAATTGATTAAAATCAGTTGAAAAAAGCTTGGTCACCATGATTTTGAAATGTTCTTTATTTTTGAAACAATATTAAACCAATGGCCATGGTCTAATATTGTGGCATTGATGTTTCGTTTTGTGGATGAACTTGGATTGTTTGTTTATGTTTGACATTTTTAAATATAAGACTAGAAGTTTTGGGTGACAGAATTAGGGGCCATCTACGGTGAGGGGAAATAACTCTCTGTTTACTGTCAACCCCTCGCATGTCTTGAGGTTGCTGCTTATAATTTCTCATTATTTACAAAGAAGTGCATTATTTCCTCTTTTTTTACAGAAATTCCCTGTACACCACTTACCAAATGTTACAAATAACTACGTTTTTCCTTGTGTATCCACGCACTAGTGGCTCAAAATTTATGAACAGGCCACCTTGCTTTCAAAACTAAAAAAAATCCTGCCCGGGCAGCACACACAAAAACCACTACCCAGATTAAAAGAAGCTCATGGCTTTACACAGCTTTACAGCGTTGTGATTGGATAAAAATACAGTGTTATGGTAGAACAAAAAGTGACATTTTCATGGTTTAAAATCCATTCTTTTCAGACAATTTTATTAAAAAATAATATGAAACTTAAACCGAATAGGCTCATATTTTTTATATAGACATTCAAAATACAAAAAAGAGAGAGATAGTGAATAATGAATATTTCGACTTCTTTATCGAGTCATTGTCAACATGAAATGAAAGTTACAAAATCAAACAATTTATAACCTAACAACTTTAACACAATAAACAAAGGCGAGAAAACATCAATGGAAAGCAATTATCAGGAGAATAAGCAATTCCTTAGAGGCTTTCAAACCTTTGTTTATAGCTGGTGACAATCGTTTTATATAAAATGCTTCTAAAAACTCTAATTGCGACCACTAAGTGCTGTTAATTTCCACGATGCTAAAGTTATAAATAACAGCATGCTTAATATAATACGAAAGAAACACATCAAATGACGTGTTGGTAAGAGTGTATTCATCAGTGAAACATAATCACGAAAACCAGAGCAATCAACTAAATGATGAATGCCGAAAAATCACTTTCGATTTAGGTTCATTGTGTTGAGGTGAACGTCCCCTAAAAGGTGAGATTTGTAACTTCATTTGCTCATATCTTTTGAACTACTTGACCATTTTCTTTCTAAAAGTGAGGACTTTCAACCCAGCTTACTTTTATTTACTTTGTTTCAGTTTAAAATTTCGACTGACCACCCTATACCACGGTGGCTTGCCAAAATCTTGTAATTTAAAGTTATTTAAAGAACGACATATTATATACTATATACTGACCAGTTAGGCTAACTCTTTAGATTCCCATTCCCCCAAAGTAAAACCTAGAAGATGCGTGTCTGATAATATGTTCCAGACTGAAAAGGAAAATAGAAAAAGTACAAAAAAAGCTTTAAAGAAATTTAAAAAAAGTTTCTTTTTTCCATTATATTCTTGTTTTCCAATGATATTTCAAAAAGCATTGCTCAGATATTTTTGAAATTTATATATGATAGTTCTAAATACAACTCAGATATCATACAAAAATTTCTTTCAAAATCTCATTCTAGAAACTTTGAAATAATCAAAGTTCTTCTTGCCCCCAGCTAATGTTGTGATCTTTCTGCCTCCAAAAGTCGGGGCATTTTGCGGGTTGCATATTGTTTATGCACGTTACAAGATAAATGGTCTATAGTCAAAGAGATTGAATTGATATTAGCTGTCAAATAAAAAGGGATGATGAAATTAGGGTTGGGGTGGCAGAGATAGGGCAATCTACAGAATAAACTAATTAACAACAAATAACTAACATTACAATACAGACAAAGGATACATTACACACGAGACATATACACATGATAATTACCTACTTAATGGGCAAGTTAAAACTACATGGCAAAGTTTAATCACCGGTTAGGCAAACGAACAATTTTTTAGTAGATAACTACTTTGCCAGTCGAAAAGGCTGCACAAAGTAGTAATTTTTTATGGGGGTAATTTAACAAATTCTGAAGGGAGATTTCCATTTAAAGATATTGAAGTTTCAATTTTTTTTATATCAATCGAAATGTAACTTTATGATGTCAAAGAGGATTCCCTTTTTTCACATAAAACAAAACAGTAGAGGAACAATTAAAAAGTTATTCCCCGATCAACTTTGCGATCAACTTTGCCATACTCAGCCTTGTAATGTAGTCTGAACGCCCTAAAGACAATATAACTATAAAATATAAATAAGACTAGAAACAAATCATAATTAATTACAGATTACGAACATAAAACAAACATACAGGAGTAACAGAAGTAAAAAGCTCATCAATAAAGAAAAGGTCATCTTAGAATAGGGGTGATAGTATTTAAGTTGACCAGGGTGACAGAATCAGCGATAGAGAGATATACATATCGGTGGTATGGTGTGTAGTTTTTTGTACAATTGTATCTTGTTCAATAGACCCATTCGGCAAAACTACACTGAGCTCAATTTACAGCAAATTAAAAGATCAGTGCTGATCTAA
Source organism: Tiaropsis multicirrata (assembly GCA_032270745.1). Lineage (NCBI taxonomy): Eukaryota > Metazoa > Cnidaria > Hydrozoa > Leptothecata > Tiaropsidae > Tiaropsis > Tiaropsis multicirrata. The sequence continues at coordinate 2,771 of JAUJPO010074996.1, forward strand.
AACTCATACAGCAAAAATAAATGTCTGATAACACTATGTGCAAGTTGAAACGGGTCTAAAGAATAACTAGTGTAAGTTACGTTACTAAGTAGATCTGTACTTATTTTTTTGAATCACTTTTTGTTTTGACTTCCAGATGGGTGAAAATTTACGTCACACCGAAACAGCCTATACAATTATGTATTTTTTAGCCAGGAGACACATGCAATCTCTTATTTTTATATATGTGAAGAAATAACCAATATCCAAAAAAAATACAAAAAGACGACGGTTCTCCAGTCTAAAATATTTATAATTTTGGTTTTTCATCTAATTCCAAAAGGACACTGTACTGTAATTGTTACTTCCAAAACTTATTAAAGAATTTTTTATGAAATGTTTGACAACATTCACATTGGTTCAGAAGTGGATATTTCTCGAAGTAATGGTGACATTTTGAAGGGCAAAGTTCGTTGGAAAGGTGCAATTGTAAACAGGAAGGGAAGCTGGATTGGTATTGAGTTGGAAACTGCAGGTACCTGTATTCATTTTTTAACCATATAAAAGCTAAGGTCAACATACAGATTGGCAAAATGGAGATCTATAATGCAAAACTTTTGATCCATAAGCAATGTTTCCAGCTAATTTCTTTCTCTATCTCAAATCACACTCGTTTTATTATAAAAGAACAATTTTCTAAGACAATCGAGCCTCAGATTTGGTGGTGAAATTTACCAAATATTATGAAGAACTTACAATTTGAGCACGGCAATTTTCTTAATGAAAGCTTAGACCAAGGGAAGAATTTTTGGCATTATTTTAAGGTTGAGGTGGGGTGAAAAAATTGAGAAAATGTGGATCAAAGCTGAGAACATCTGAACCTCAGTCAAAATTTACTGGTTCTTATAAAATAAAGAGAGTGTATGTTGAAAATATGTTTAAAATGTTGTTGTTGTTGTTGTTGTTGCTTCATTGTAATGATATCTGTTTTCTTTTTTTTTTAAGATGGCAAACACGATGGCTTCATAAATAGAAGAAGATATTTTCAATGTAAAGAATTTCATGGAATTTTTGTACGGCCATCACAAGTTCGATTTTCGCAAAGGCAAACTAGGTAACAAATTGTTTTACTTCAGAATCTTGACGATCAATAAATATAGCCTTGCCTGTTACAGTATGTACTTGTTTGGTACCCTGTGAACAATTGAACAGAAATATCAGTTCTAAAAAAATGAAAACTGGACATTACACGTTTATTAAGAAAATTAAAATTGGAAGAAGCCTTCTAATGTTCTTAATTAAGTCTTTTAATTCATATTGTGTACATAATCAAAAATGAAAAAAATGTTCTTATTTCTATATTGTAGATTTTACGAAACCTCCAAATGTTTTAACATGTTCTCAATTTTTTGACCTCGAAGCCTTACGTTCCTATATAATTTGTTCTTATAAAAGACCTGTATAACATCTTGATACAGAAAATTTCCAACAAAACCAAATCTTCACTTACTGTCTCACATTTTTTCAGGAAAAAATACGTGAAATACAGAACACTATCGGCTCAATCCAGTACAGACGAGACATTATTTTTTAGAGGAAAATTGGATTCAAGTCAATCAGGTGGAATATTTGACATCATACTGTATATCTTAAGCTTAGGGTTAGGACAATAATTGGGGAAAAATAAGTGTCTTTCTCAGATTTAAAAGTTTTTCATTGCAATATACTTTAAAGGAAGAGATTTCACGAGAATTAACTTTCATGGAAAAAAAAAGGCAATTCGAAAATCTTTTTTCCATGGTAAGAACACTTTTTTATGCCTTTCCATCTTTAGTAACTAACGATAACTGAACTGAAGTAAAAACCCTCCATCAAAGCTTGTTATGTTCTTGTAGTGTAAATCCCTCCAAAAATAACGTTTTTGAAAGATTTCGGGGGGGGTGGAATGACATATTTTACGCTAATTAACTTTTGCGATAGACTCATAGATAAACTCGTGAAAGTTTCTTCCTTTGAAGTAAATCGATTTCCCAGTTTATCATCATATTTTCGGCCTGTACATAGATTTCCGTTTACAAGTTTTGCTTAGACGAACTATGTACACGGTGCCGCATACGCGTTTAACGTCCTAAATAACCTCTTGCGTAACCTCGCTATTGTAGAAATTTCGTTTTTTATGTTTAAATTTTTGTGTGTCTAGGTAAAGCTGTAACTGCAATATCAATGAATGGCCCTGTTTACGAACAAATCAAAAATATTTTAATAGGTAGGTAACCTGCGAATGCAATTATTTTAATCTTAGAAATCTATAATAACCTCTACAAAAACGCAATTATACTTTGCTATATCTTGAGGTATTGACGATTGAAAAATCGTTATGTTCTGCTTTTTGTGTAAAGTATGTCTTTTAAAATTATTTTTGTCAGAAAACAGCTTCTTAAAGCTTGTACCAGTTAACGCGTTCTTTAATTCAGCTGAGCCAAATTAGAGAAATAATTTGTTTCCTGTTTAGATTCCTGTCTTGAATTTCCATATCAACAAATTACCCATCGAAAATCACACACAGTTGGCAATCAACTTAGGCCTGCTAAACAAGATCCCATAAAAGGTGGTTTATCCTTCAAATACCTACAAGTATCACCTCGTGATGTCAACAAATCAGATCCTAGTAGCAATTATTTTCTACCAAAAACTTCTCATTCTTGGACAGCACACAAGACGTTCAGAAGTCCTTCGTCGATTCCTGTTATAGAAAGGAAACCTGCACATTGCTCCTCGGCTGAACAATTTTACCAGATGAAAAGTATATCAAATCACAGTCTGAACAAAACACTTTGATACTTTTAGAGTTGCTCAGTTCGTGGGTTCCTCGAAACAAGGAGGTTTAAAATCGAAATCCTACAATCAAGTTTGAGTGGAACTGGAAATTCAAATTTGTTTTAACATCTAAGATATTCGACGATTTTTTCTCAAAAACATCTAACCTGAAAACCCCCCAAATCGTATAATCTTTTCAACTTTTTGCATAGTAATTTTACCCTCTTGGACTTTTAGTAATGTTTCAATACATACAGTATACCGGGTGACTCGGGAAGAAAGAAATTCACATGTTTGGCGACTCCTTGGGGCCGAAAAGAATCTTAACTTAGTTAAAACAAAAGTCAATTTTTTCAGAAAGAGGATATTATACCTATAACTTATGTTTTGAGGTATAACTTTTTATGTTTGGCCCAGTAGTTAAAAAGTTAAGAGCTTGCAAAGTTAAAATTTATAAATTTCTGAAGGCCGAAGGCCGAAAAGGAAATTTGAATTTTACGAGCTCAAAATCAGACGAATTCATTTATGCCGTTGCGGACGCAGTCTAGTGAAAGTTTGACGTAAGGCAAAGTGAAACTGAGTCCTATGAAAACGAACAAATACGAGTTTAAACCAAAAAAACGATTTTGAGCTTTAAATAAAAGTAAACATAAACAAGTCAAGTAATTTGTTTTAAGAGTCGTATATTTCCTTTAAACAGTAAGATGATCAGCGTCCCCTGTATGATCTTCCTCCTCGTCCACGTCGTGAATAATTGTTGCCTGAAAATAAATGCAAGCTATCGGTGTTATACGCTGAAAGTAGGGAGGTGGGATGTGAATGAATTCGTCTGATTTTGAGCTCGTAAAATTCAAATTTCCTTTTCGGCCTTCGGCCTCCAGAAATTTATAAATTTTACTTCGCTCAAAATCAGACAAATTCATTTATGCCGTTGCGGACACAGTCTAGTGAAAGTTCACTATAGGCTACGGAACGCAGGCTACGTCCTTGTTTAAAGCCTAATTTTCTAGTATAATAGACTGGTATATTTCAGCGGAACTAAAATCTTTATGGTAAAACTTTTGCCATACTGATTCATTTGACCAATTTAAGAATTTTAGGAATGTCATCTATATTGGCCTCTTTCACAAGCGCTTTGGAGGAAGAGGCCGACCTTTTAGAATGTGCTTGGAATATTTTAGGGTCTATACCCGCTCGTATCAGCATTTCTTTAACCCATCTAGCTGTGGTGTCTTTCCCCACTGTTTTATGAGGGGTCGCGTAGCTTACATACAGTTTTGAAGTTTTATGTTGTTCTCTAAACTTCGAGGTTACCTTTATATATGTACATAAAGTGTTATGTAGACATAACATAACTTAATATCTTGCACGAATTTTCGGAATTCTATTGGTTCATTCTTTTTTCCCTGTTTGAAAATCTTAGTTGGGCCCACTACTTAGAATTTGAAGGCTGTTTCTGTCTTCCCCATAAAGGCTGTATCTAAGAGTACCAGTTCTGATCCTCGTTTAGGGGCGACTAGACCCAGTAATGTAATTGTTTTCAGTGAAAGAGTTTCAAGGTCTAATTGTTCATTTTGAGGCAAACTCCTAAAGTAGTTAAGAAACGTGTCTACGTCCCAGATATGAGTGTATTTCGGGATTTGGGGTTTTTCTCTGCTTATTCCTTTCATAAGAGCTGTAACCCGAGGGTGTTGTCCAATAGGCTTCCCATCTATTTCCGGATGTAAGGCAGAAATGGCCGATCTATGCCCATTGATTGTGCTGTACTCCAGTCCTTTGTCAAAAAGGGAGCTAAGATAGTTAATTATGCTTTCTATAGTGCATAAAGTGGGATCCATCTTCCTTTCACTGCACCAACCCATAAAGTTTTTCCAGGCGGAGCTGTAACGATCTCTTGTCCCTTTTGCTCTGGAATTTCTGATAAGAGTGGTAGCTGTTTCCGATAATCCCTCTGGATTCTTGTGTCCCCCGAAACTTTCCATGCTATTAGATTCAGGGTGTTGTTTTGTAGAAGGGGGTGTTTCTCTCCTGTGGGGTGTGTTAGGGTTTCCCTGTTCATCCGAATTCTCCTTGGATGTGCTATCACCATCTCTAAGAGTGTTGGGTACCATGGCTGAGACATCCACATTGGGACAATCAGGGTCACAATTGTCGACTCTGACCTCCGAATTTTCTCTAGACACCTTCCTATCAGACAAAAGGGAGGGAATGCATATAAGAGTTTGTGGTCCCAATTTTGGAGGAGAGCATCTACTGCTAGACAATAAGGGTCCGGTTTCCAGCTGTAATAATTCTGTAGCTGGTGAGATGTTCTTGAAGCAAAGAGGTCTATCTCTGGAGTTCCCCATAGGTGTTTTATTTTCTGAAATATCTGGGAATCTAATCTCCAATCCCCCCAGTCCTTTGAGTTCCTTGAGTGGAAGTCTGCAATTTTGTTTTGCAGTGATGGGATGTATTCTGCTGTAAGAGTGATCTTTCTCTGCATAAGGTAAGACCAGATCTCTTTGGTCAACTCCAGCAGTGTTTGGTTTGTTGGTCTCCCCATTTTTGTCACATGAGCTAGGGCCACCTGATTGTCTATCAGTAGATGAAGGGAGAGGTTGCTTAGATCCTTTGTAAAAGTCCTTATGGCTATTAGAGCTGCTTTTAATTCCAGAATGTTGATGTGTAGTGTTTTCTCGAATTGGGTCCATAGTCCCCCTGTTGATGTCTCCCCACAGCTGGCCCCCCAACCACCTTGTCTTCCCTTGGCTGCATCGGAACTGATGATCATGTCTGGTGGTTGTATTTTCAGGGTTTTCCCATTTTCCTGTTCTAAGTTCCCCAACCACCAGTTCAGTTCTTCCTTTGCAGGGTGATCTAGCTTTACCCATGATTCGTAATTTTGGTTCCCCTTTAGTTGGTTGTTCAGACATTTTTGTAAGTATCTCACTTGTAACGGGGCTGCTGTGAATGCTGGGGCTGTTGCCATCAAGTTTCCTATTACACTGGCCAATTTCCTTACAGGTACTGTTTTCATTTCTAGAATTTCCTTCAACAGTTTCCTTAATTTTTTCATTTTCTCTTTTGGGACTGAAAATGTCATGGAGACACTGTTTATCACTACTCCCAAGTACTCTATTATTTGTGTTGGTTCCAGCACTGACTTTTTGTAATTTATCATGAACCCTAGGTTCTGTAGGAGGAATATTGTCGTATCCCTTGACTGACATGCTTCCTCTTGTGAGGAGGCTACCAGTAGAATGTCGTCTATGTAAATGACTAGTTTTATTTGAATTTTTCTCAATAGAGAAATGGGTATTTTCAGGATTTTGGTAAATATTCTTGGTGCTGGACCCAACCCAAACATTAGACACTGGAATTCGTACAGATTGCCCTCCCATTGGAACCTCACATACTTCTTTGAGTTGGGGTTTAGTGGTATTGAGAAGTATGCATCCTTGAGATCGATTTTTATCATGAAATCCTTTTCCTTCAGGATATCTCTGACATCCTTCAGAGTTTCCATTTTGAACTTCACGTATGGGATGTGAGAGTTTAGTTCCTTCAGATTTATTATTGGGCGATACAACCCTGGTTCTTTCTTTTCCCTCAGGAATAGATTTGATAAAAATTGGTCTCTTCTGGGGTTTACTATTTGAATAGCCCCCTTTTCCAGTAAGGTTGAAACCTCTATGTTGACTTGCTGATTCATTTCTGAGCCAAATTGAATTTGTTTTGGTATCCTGTTTTGAACAGGATTTTCCAGGAAAGGAATTTTCAGTCCTGTCTTTACTATTCTCAAGATTGATTGATCTTGGGTTAGTTTTTCCCAATTTTGATAAAATGAGCTTACCAGACCTGCTTGAAGGTTCTGGCTTGCATTTTGAGTTATTAGGTTTTTCACACTCAGGTGGATTTTTCTGAGAAAGGAGTATGATTTTTCTTTTTTGCAAGTCAACATCAGAGGGTTTCCCTGACTGGAAGAGGTTGCTTTCTTTTTGCAAATTACCTCTTGATCTCTGGTTGTTGTTGAGGCCGTCTTTACGTTGCTCCTCATCACGGCTTCTTCCTCTTGATGACGAGCCAGTTGGAAAGGGCCGTCTGTCATTGTGTGGAGGACGTTGTGGTTGATAAGGCATAAGCAATTGTTTGGCTGTTTTGTTTACAGTTTTTGCCTGTTTGTTCAAGGTCTTGAAGAAAGCCTCTCCGAATAACAGTGGTTCACTTATTTTCAGATCATCTACGTAAGTTTCTCGTAACATGTTGTTTATGTCAGTCTCTTTCATGCCAAGTGTTAAAAGAATAGATTTCCTTCGATGAAAATTGATGGCATTCATTGCTTGTTCAATCAAGAGCATACTGTGTTGAATGTTGAGTGCCAGTTCTTCAATATCAATAACATGGTTGTCGCTCATGGTTCTTGCTACGGACTTGTTCCACCTGTTGCCAAACCGCAGTTAATGGTCCTAGGATGTCTTGGATATAGGATATTGTGATCTTTCCCGGGGTGTATTTCCCTTTCATAAAAAGTGTCTATAGTCAGATCCATTTTTAAGATTTCTGACACATTTTGAGGGATTGGGTGTTTTTCTATCACATCTTTCATGATGTTTTTATCAGAAATGTAGTTAACTGTGTTCTCATTAATGTATTGGGCTACCTTAAGTGTACTTAAGGTAGGTCCTCTTCCAGGTCCCAGCCATTTTTGTTCTCTTCCATGCTGAAGAGTTGGAACTTGGGTTTTACCCTGCTTGTCCCTCTTTTTATGTTTTGACTTCGTTTTCTTTTTCTTTGATTTCATTCTCCTTTCTTCTTTGGATGAAGATGAACTAGATGAAGATGATGCTTCATCGCTACTGCTTTCACTGAAACTGGAACTCGATGATGAAGGTCGTTCCTTAACGGCCTTAACCTTTCCTTTTTCTTGATTTTCTTTCATTTGTATTTTCAGTGATGGCAGCTATTTTCGTAGATTCTTCATTGGTTTTGTTCGTTTTCTTCATTTCATCCTCAGACGCCATCTTGGGTCGAGGAATGAAACAAACAAAGACGTACCCTGCGTTCCGCAGCCTCTAGTTAACTTTCACTAGATTGCGTCCGCAACGACATAAATGAATTTGTCTGTATTTGAGCGAAGTAAAATTTAAAGTTTTATGTATGTTTTACTTTCATTTGGGGAAGTGATTAAAATAATCGCTCTCGCGTACGCCAAATTTCCGTGACGTCAAAAAATTTAAACAATAAGGGAGTCGTCCAAATTACCAGGGATTACAGTCCAACGTCAATGCGTCATAAGAATTGCCAATAGCATCAGTGGGTAAGGAAGCCCTGGGCCGAGGGTGGTTGAAACCACTGCTTTGAATTAAATTTTTGTGTCTACTGGAAAAAATTTTCAGGATTTCAGTTGGTTGAATCTCAATTTGTCATTCGCCGGGCGATATTGAAGCTAAAAAACTCGAATAGAAAGCAAAATAATTTGCATATGTTGTTTTCAATTGTAAACTAAGCAAACAATTTAATCTATAGATGTCAAGCTCCAACAACTACAACTCAAGCTCCAACAACTACCACTCAAGCTCCAACAACTACAACACAAGCTCCAACAACTACCACACAAGCTCCAACAACTACCACACAAGCTCCAACAACTACCACACAAGCTCCAACAACTACAACACAAGCTCCAACAACTACAACACAAGCTCCAACAACTACCACACAAGCTCCAACAACTACAACTCAAGCTCCAAC
>JAUJPO010075007.1:0-25530 GCA_032270745.1 Tiaropsis multicirrata
CGAGAACTAATTTTGACGAATTTTTCCCAAATTCGCCAAATTCGCCAAAATTAGTTCTCGCCAAAATAAGTTCCCTTGATGTAACTAAAGTGTGATTTGTTTTGTGGGTTTAAACCTACATAATTTTGCGAAAAATTCTTGTTTATATGTGATTTAAATGTTTTAAACCTCAAAAAAATTTGTATTTTCATCAGGGATACTTTTGCAAGCGAAACTTTTGCGAATTTTACGACTTCAAGCCCGTTTTCAGCGAAAGTCTCTCTCGCAAAAATCTTTATGTCTAAAGCAGCAGCTGTTTTCAAATTTCGACAGATGATAAGTAAAAGCATACCATTCATTAATATCTAAAAGAAAATTTAATTTATGGAGGATTCCGAGCAGCGACGCTAAGAAATAAGGAATTTTGTGCTTATTTTTGCAGGGTTTTCTCATTTTTTATTAAAAAACAGTCTTATTTTCCAATGAACTAGGTAATTAAAAGTGTATAGAATTTTCTTGTTCAAGGAGTTTAAATTCTCATCAACTTTGATATTCCCATGAGTACATACCTGAGTAATTTTTTTTCTTCCCAAAGCAACCAGGCAGCAATTTGCTATCAAGGATTAGATACAATGGAATAGTATGAGTTGAGTCTCCATGTATTTTTTACCTCCATGGTAGAGTAAAGGATTGAAAATTCAAATCGTTTTTCTCCGAGTTTACAACCATTTGATAATCCTGAGTTATCTCAGTTTAAAGTTAGGAATATATTCTCAATATGAATTCATTAGACTATTCCAAAGAGAATAACTTCTTTATATAACGAGTCTGTTGTTGAGACTTTGCACACACCTAAAAATATCACTTTTAGGAGCACTATATAAGAAGAAGTATTCCAAATAAAAAGACTTTCTAAAGGACAAAGATTCCAATAAAAACATATAGTTGAAGGAAAGTGAATTTTTTAGATCCCAAGGAATCTAGAACAAGATGGTGAGATGGAAAGAAAATTTGTTCAAAAGCAAATAAAAGGCGAAGTTTTGAAAGAAAAACTTCAAACAAAAGAACAAAAAACTAAACAGCTTGAAAATAAATATATGCAAACCGAATGCCATCTAACGGAGAATGTGAACAGCAGGAAATACGAGCAGACAAGTTGGAAAAGCGACTTACATCCAAGAACAAGAATTGATTAACAAGAAGCTGTCGCAGAAAGTTAAGGATATGTTGGAAATCTGTCAAGTAGCTGATTAGAAGCTGGACCAAGATGCCCAAACTATCGACAAATTAGATTTGACTGTCTGTCTACAAAAAGATACGGCAATAAAAGTCTATGAAGATTTCAAGGCTCTCTTCGAAGATCGCAAGGAGAAGATCCTCCTCAGGCTTGAACAATTGTTCTTACCACTCTGCGAGCTAGCTAGCCAAAAACTAAAAAAACTTTTTCAATTCCTTCATCTTTATTTACTATATTTGAAATTATCTCTACAAAAAATATTTCTTCATTTAAAAGTTGTATAAATAGAGTTATATAAAACTGAACAGCAAAAATAACAGCAGAAGTAAAAAAATTTAAAACAAAAAAATTTCTCAATACGATAAAAAATGCCAATGTTTTTGAAAAAGTATAGTGAACCAAAAAAATTACGCAAATTCTCTTTAGCCTTGGCCATCATATCTTTTAGTCATCATAATCTGCACTTGGTTGCGGAATTACTTTAACTTTTATTTTGGGCACCAAAAGTGTCGTAAGGCAAACACACACGACAAAGACGTTTCTGAAATTCAACTTTAAATGAAAAATCCATCTATGAAATGTGGTTCACTAATTTAAAACCCAGCAGACACTGATATGATCGTTGTTGTGACGTTCAAATAAGTTTGTTTCAGCTACGTGAAAACGTTGATATCGGATGTTAAAACAACGTTGGGGGAAAACGTTTTGTGTCTGCCAAGAGGCTTGTAAAATGCTGATGCTGTCTTGTAGTTAAGGTATTCTTAAGTTTGGCTTTTTCAGGGCTTTTAAGTTAAAATTGGGTATGAATAATACACGATGACAATTTTATCCATCGTATTTTCAGAATTTTATAAAAAAAATCTAATGGAAGGTAAAAATTCAAATGTTGAAAAAACGTATCAAAATCTGTCCACTGATTTGAAATCTCGTTTAAAATCTCGACGCCGATCAGCGGAGGTTCTGTTCGGCTCTGTTTCACCACTAGAGTGCCAAGTCCGTATCGTACTCAATGTTCTCGTCGAACGAGAATAACCGTTCAAAGTGTTCAATGATGTCGTACTTCTAACGAAAACCGACGAATTGTCGTTCGTTTCCGCTAGGTTAAAAGTCGTTGAATCCGGCTTCATTTTCTTTAATCGTTCGAGTCGTTCTGAAATTCGCTGGCCCGTTGTTTTGATCATTGGGAAATCGGATTCTGAACTACTGGATTCGCAGATTCCGATATTTCGTAAATCCTTTTTACTGTGACTATATTTCTTTTGCCGTATGGTGTTATTCTCTTCGACGCTCGCGTCGCTGATATCAGCCAACGAAGAAACAGCACTAAGATCTGATTTGGATTGACCATCGTCCGAAACGGATTCAAATGTCCCTTCTCGTTGCATTTTCTTTAACCGATATTCTTTAATACTCAGTTGCTTCTCTAACACTGGACGCCCGTCTCTCTTTATGATGACGTCATCATCTGAACTCAATCCACTGGATGGGGAAATGGTACTTCCATGTGATTGGCTCCTTGAAAGGTTTCCATTGATATCAGAGGAATTCCCTGATTCCGACGCTTTTCTGGATGAAGAAATTTTGATCTTCGAATCCGAGAGTTTCCTTGAAGTTGATATGTTGGATTCTGAGCCTTTTCTCGAGTTTGTTGAGTCTAATGATTTCTTCGAAATTGAAATCTTAGTTTCTGAGCTTTTTGCTAGTTGGGATTTAGAACTTGTTATAGATGTTGTTTTTTTCGTTTCTGGACTTTGCTCAATGACAGTAACTGTTTGGTGAGCATGAGATGAGGTTGAATTATTGTTGTTGTCATCTTTGTGTTGATGCTCTTTAATCGAATGTTTTTTCAATGGTTCACCAGTGTCTTCGGTTGGATGTTTGTTCGATGGTTCACCAGTGTCTTCAGTTGGATGTTTGTTCGATGGTTCACCAGTGTCTTCAGTTGGATGTTTGTTCGATGGTTCACCAGTGTCTTCAGTCGCATTTTCTATAATGCAAAAACGCAAGAATGAGGTATTTAAAGGTTATGGACCTGCCAATTTGAGAACACTCAAGTTTTCCGTAGTCTCTTAAACGAGTTTGGAGAACGAGACATCAAGACAAAAATTTGTCCTTTTTATTCAAGCCATTTTAAGAGACTTTTGTGCTATAGAACGACGTAGCATCAATTTGGAAGATGAAATATACGTTTTGTCTTATTATCATATAGGGAGATCCAAACTTTACAAAGGCTTTTTGATCCAGCAGACACAAAGCGTTGTTTTAACGTCCAAACAACGTTGTTTCAACGTCAGAACGCTTTTTGTACGCTGCTGAAACAATATTGAAATAATCTGGCGTTCATTGGACGCCAAATCCAATGTTTTATTTAATGCTAAACCTTGACGTCAAGACAGTTGAATTTAAATACTTAAATTTCATTTCGCTTATTTGCTGACTTTAACAGGGCAAACTTAGGGGCATTTCCATCTACTCATTTGATAAACAGCTTTTAAAGGATGTAATGGAAATACAGGATATTGAGTTAAAAGAGCTTTGTAAAACATGTGCATACTTCGATATACTATACAGTTAATTTCTAGTTTCGAGAAATGGAACAAAGTAGACTTGTTTTTACCTTGTAATTCTGATTTTGTTAATTCCTTTTCTAATTCCTGCGTTTTGCTTTCGTTTTGTTTTAACGTACCATCCTCAGATACCTGCCACTCATTTTCTATTTTTTGTGTACTGTCAGTAATATCACACGGTTTCTCTTCGAAAGACTTTTGTGTAAAAGTTTCATCTTCAGCTTCCCGCGTCTCAATATTGGTATTTTGCGTTTTGTCATCATATTTCTTCGTTTTTTGATCGTCTTCCCGCGTTTCATCTTGTGACGATTGTTTTGTTGGAAGCTCTTTAATAGATGGAATGCTAGCTGATTGTAGAAGGCTCAAGCGACTTGTTGATGACACTTTCGACAATTTGAAAGGACCTGCTCCATCTCCAGTTGGAAGTGCTCCAAAGTTAGCGAGAGAAGTCAAACTTCCACTTAAGGAAGGCATTTTGGTAAGTTTGAATGGTGATTCAGCCCTTAGCTGTGCACCATCTGCAGTCATTGGCGCCTTTACTGTTGGCGTCAGTGCTGTGAGAGATGCCAGGCTTCCTAAAGATGGTTTCTTGGTTAGTTTGAACGGTGAATCTTTTTGCTCTGGTTTGTAACCGATGGTATCGATTTGTAACATAGACGTCGAGGTCAAGCTTGTAAGAGACGTAAGGCTTCCCATGGATGGTCTTTTGGTAAGTTTGAAAGGAGATTCGGGTTGATCAATCTTATCATCCATCACATTTCCAAGGGAAGATTTTGTTACCAATTTGAATGGCAATTCTATTGAGTCTTGACTGTTATTGATTGATGATGGAAGTGTTGATGTCGCATTTCCTGTAAGAGAACTGATACTTCCCAAGGAGGGTATCTTCACCAATTTTGATGGAGACTCGTTCTGGGTAAGTTTGCTGCCACCGTCATCTTCTTTAGTGATGTTAGTTTGGATGTCCAATTTTTCTAAGGATTGTTTCTTCGACAATTTAAAGGGCGATTCTGATGGGTTCAAGGCCTCATCTACAAAATTCAAGGAAGAGTCATTGGGTTTGTCAGAAGTTGAATCTGCCAAAGATATATGGGATTCGTTTGTATTTGACGAAAAAAGTTCACATGCGGATTTGTCCAAATTGGTAGGAGCTGCAGAGGTCATATCTGCTGGTTTCTCCAAATTGGCAGGCGCTTCAAAGGTGACATCTGCTGTATGACCCAAGGAATCTGTGGATGATTTTAAATTATTGGCATCATTTAGATTCGAAGATACTTGTGGCTCTATAGATGATTCTTTAGGGATATTTTCAGAGTCAAATACATGTTGAAGTGAACTGTTCGGTGATGTAAATGGTGCCTTATCTTCATTTAGTGATTCGGGGATAATTGTTGCATCATTAAGGGCCTTTTCACCTCCGTCAAATGAGAGTGTTGATGCCAGTGAAAATAAACCCATATGTGATTGCCGTTGACTCATATAACTGGACCTAAAGATTAAATTGGTTAAAAGGTCGAATTGAAGAAGGGATTACAGTCGTTAAAGAAGACTGAGGGAGAATACTGAGGTACATTCAAGCAAAAATAATTTTATCGTGCCAACTTACAATGATTCACTGGTATAATGCTTGATATTTGATTAGGAATCCTTGGGGACACTGAATTTTACGACCGACGGGAACGTGCCGCCCGGAGGTAAAAAAGTGGTCCCTCTCAGAGAATAATTTTTGCCAACTTTTGGCAAAATTTGCCTAATTTTTAGACCATGTCAAAATTGGTTGGTAGCTATGAGCTGAATAAGCAGGATTTAAACATTGAAATTTCTACACGGTCAGAATACATGATTGATGAAATGTGTCTATACCGTCCATTGGGCTTTTCCAGAAAAAAATCCATCACTGTTGAGGATGTCGATTCTTCTTAACACCAACCCCCCTAGATATCCTAGGATATTGAAAATTTCGGACCCCCATGGATATCCTATATCTTCGCCCATGGCTTCTCTAAATACATGGCAAAATAATGCTCTACATTATGAAAACGTACCTTCGCTTTTTCTTCTTCTCATCAGCGTCTTGTTTATTTTTGGTGGAGATTTCACGCAGTTGTGTGCGATCTGGCGATTGAACTGTTTGCTCTGATTGTGGGTGCTCTTCAGCCTTTAATCATAAACCATATACAACGTATCAGTGACTTGCATAATTTCATAACAGTCTTTTACTCGAATTATTTCTTATTTCAAAACACTTTGTGAATTGGGTAATAATTTATGACAAAGACAATGAACAAGAAGAAGAGAAAGACAGCTTTCGTAAATACCTGTTAAGGTCACAAATTTCTTCTTCGTCCCTTATTTGGCAAATTTGACAGAAAAAAAATGTAAATCTTTTGAAAAAAACTATCCTATTCAGGGTCCCTTTTTAACAATTGTTGGTAAAAATCGCCTGTCCCACCGTAATGTAGGGTCGTTCTTAAAAATTCCATCTAACCATACAGTCAGTACAGTACCCCCTCCCAAGGTCCCGAGGTAACCAAATCATCAAATCATATAAAGGCTTTGGAAATAATACGGAGATTTGTACCTTTGTTGGTTTTGGTTGTTGTTCTTGGGTGGATTCTGCAAATTCTGTTTCTTCTTTCAGTTGACCTAGTAATGATAAATAAAGTTGTAAATGATTGGTTTTAAGAATCAAAAAACCCTTTTATTGAGAAATTTACTTAAATGATGAAAGAGTTTCCAAAATTGGCATTATAAGTTGTAAGACAGAACAAATATAACTTACTTTGTGATGTCCCAACGGTCTCTTCGATAGTAACATTATTCTGACTTTCCGGGCTGTATACTACCATATCAGAAGAATACGGTGATTTTGGGGGCGTTCCGTATTCACTTATGGTTGGAGAATAAGCGGAAACGGAATCGGTCGCATCATTAACAGATAGCTGAGATAACGATCTCTCTTTCTTTGGCTCTGCTATTTCTGTGTCTCCGAGTTGTCCAGTGTGTTCGGCTTCAGGGTTTTGAGCTTTAATTTCTTCCTCGTGAATCGAATCGTTTGATGCATCTATAATGACGTAATCATTATCTAAAGATGTTTTGATTTCTTCATCAGCATTTACATTATTTTCATCAACATCAGCTTTGCGAGTTTCCTCTAATTCAGGGTTTCCCTCGAACTCTTCTGCTTGTTCAATAAGCAAAGATATTCTACGAGTTGTCTCTTCCAGTTCATTTCCAGCGATTTCAGATGCTCCTTCCCTTGAGAAGGATCCTGTCGTAATGTCAGTGTCAGTCACACAGTCTGCAGGCACAGTGTCAGTGCCTTGAGAATGGGAAGTGGGAGTATCATATTGTGTACTTGTGTCTTTTAGCATTGTCACTGTTGCGGAAGGAGTAACTGTTTCCGTTAAACTATTATTGATTTTATCAATGTTTTGACAATTCAATAACATTTTATCAACATCATTTCTAGCTTTCTCTACTTCTGACACGTCTTCAATACGACCAATTGCATTACCACCCTCATTTGAAGAGGGTGCAAACGTACGGCCACCCACATCAACGCCATTTACACCCGCTTTGAGCTCTTCGATGGTTTTGTTGGTATATTTGGCGACATATTTGACGGCGTCGTCGTGAGTTTCAAGCAAAGATGAACTTCTTTTTGATTCTGTAGAATCATTCCTGAAGAAAAATAAACAAATATGAAGGGTCAGACCAAAACTTAGTCGTACAAAAGTGACTTAATCTTTTAGAAGTGACTAAAGTTTTGTCCGAGTAATATTTCTGTTCGACTAAAAACTTTTAGGCTATTTTTAACTGTTTTGTCGGACGAAAGTGACTAGAAATATTTATAACATTTTCGTAGGATTCATGCATCTATTACATAAAGATTTTCAAACAAGCTTAATTAAAGAAAAATTGCATTTTGAATTATTTTTCCCTTTTTTGATAGAGTGGTATATTGAAATTTTCACATGGTTTTTTCCTTGTTCACAAAACAGCGTAACTAGGCAACCAGAACACATTATTTCAACTACGACAGAGACGAATACTAAGGTACTCAAAATTTTTCACGGAGAGTGTTTGACTTCCAAATAAGGAATACACATATGAGCAAAAGTAACACTCTCCGTCAAAATATTTGAGAACCTTCTGTATCCGTTACTGATGGTGAGATGTTTACTGTTCATTGAAAACAAAATATACACTTACCGACTTCTTGGTTTCGAGGAAGCAGGTTTACTGATACTGCCATCAAATGAAATTCCTCTTGATAGAGATCGAATGCCCCATCTCTCTTTCGTTGCTTCGAATTTATCAGTAGCCATTAAATCACCTACAAATGAATATTTAAACGATACTGTATGTACCATTGAAGCATTTACTTAGATACCTATAGCCTTGTTACCAAGCACACGTGTGACGTTCTTTCGACGTCCTTAAAATGTTCTGACGTTAGAATAACGTTGTTTGGACGTTAAAACAACACGTTCCGTGTGCCTGTTGGGTAAAATTATTTTCCTGTTGAAATACCGACTAAAGAATTTATGGTTTTGTAAGGATTTTATCAATTATTCCCTTTCATACTCCAATTGTCCAAATGGCATGAAAATGAATCTAATGCATTTCGGGAAGGAAGACAAGCATTGACAAGGTCATAACAACTTATATCAAGTTACAGTTCCGGTTACAATTCCATTGAACCAAAACATCATGAGGCTTTTGGATTATTCAGCATTACTGTTTATAGGGTGATTAAAGACGCCGTGTAAGAACTAAGCAGACACACTACGTTGCAGACAGCAGACGGTTAAAGTCCAAATAACGTTTTGATGTTGAAACAACGTTCCGTGCTTGCTGGGCAATGATGTTAATTTTGCAAATGATTAAATAATTCTAACCTTTGTCGATTTTTTTCTTCTGTTGTTTAGTTGGCTTACTGGTTGGGTCGTAAACCGTCTTTGAGGACCCTCCTGTGGCCACAGCGGGGTCCCCAAAGACCTCATCATCGGAATCTTTGCCTTCGTTTTCTTGATGTGGAGTCTCTTGTTTCGTCAGGTTTAACAGCTCTTCATACATGGATTGGTTGATGGAATCAATCTCATCAAACATGTCATCCAAATGCTGTATTTTCAACTCGTTCTCGTGTTCGATTGGTTCCATGAAGCTACTTAACTCACGTGTATTGTTTTCTATTGGTTCATTCTGTGCACATGTATTGTCTTCACCAATGAAAAACGCTGCTGGTTTGTCTTCATCGGGCGTCATTTGATCTAAGCATGCAAACAAGTCATCGTCGATTTGAGTATCTTGTTTTTTCTCAATCGATAAATCACTGTCTTCGGAAACCTCAGTCTCCTTCAAACAGTCAAAAATATCATCAGTTAGATTAGTACTGTATCTCACTTTCTCTTGTCTCATGATCTCCTCTTCAATCTCGTCGCGCGAACGATCGGGCGAACGGAATTCAAAACGTAATCGTTCAGCACGCTTTTCCGACGGCACAATTTCATTTTCAAAAACAAATAAAGATTTCCTCTGTAGTTCTTGTAATTTTATTTTTTCTTCGTCTTTTTCTTTTTTTCGACGACGTACAACTGATGCCGTCGAATCGTCTTTTTTGTCTTCGTCTTTTGTTTTATCAGCAGCTTTTTGCATGTTTGATGACGTGCTATTTTCGTCATTTAGTATCAGACGCCGTCGAAATCGTTCCGGCGTTTTTTCGGCATGATTTGTTAAATCATCCGCCATATGTGGATGTAATCTCGAAGCAGAGTTCGAAGTTTTCGATTCCGTAAGTTTGCTCGGATTGTCAGTTTTTGATGCCGATATCGTCGTGTTCATTACGACGTTTTTCGGTGACGTGTTTGATATGTCGTCGTTGTCGTTGTCGTTGTCGCTATCTTTCCTTAACCTTCTCCGTCTAATGCTACTGGCCTTGCTGTTATTATCTTCACTTGTCGCTTTTCCTTCCTCTTTTTCCCCACCCATGAAACGACGAAAAAACTTCGACGTCAAACTACTTCGACCCGACAACGGCGCCTGTGCTGGCGACGTAGTACTGTCTTCACGATCCTTAGCTGGCGTGGCGTCACTACCTCCGTGATATTTCGCTTTAATGATTTTGGACGCGCGTTGAGCTAACGAACGGTCGGGTACAATGACGGATCTAAAATCCGTCGTTGATGTCGTTAACGTTGTCTTTTCTTTCTGTTCTCTTTCCTCTTGTTCCATCTGTTTGCGTCGCAATCGTTCTTTGAGAGGCACATTATGTCCCGGAATATACTCATGGAAACTACTGCTTGATTTATTTTTCCTCAACGCCTCGTCATCAAGGAAAGATGAGTTTCTCTGCGAATCTTTAGATTGCGTTTTACCCGGTTTCAACGAACCCGATTCCTTTTTATCGGATTCATCGTTTAACTCCAAATCGTACATCGTGGTCGGTCTTGCTTTACTCGATACGTGTTCATCTCGATATTTCACAGCATTCGCATCAGGTTTATCGTAATTTTCGATGTTATCGATGTTATTATCATTCGGTTCTTTCGTTTTTTCTAATTCGAGTTTTTCTTTTGCCAATTTTTCAGTCCGAGAGTCACTTTTTCCACGGCTTTTACTCCGCTTAATAGTCGAATGTTTTATGCTATCGAATAATTTATGCGTTTTCGTCTGTTTTTTATCCGATACTGTATCTTCTTCGGTTTTATTCGATTTTTGCGATTTTCCATCTTTCTCTTTTTCTTTCTTTCCTCTGGCTGGCAATTCGTCTTCGAAACTTTTCCGTTTTTTCTTTTTATCTTCGGCTTCCAGTGATAACCATTTCCGATCTTTTTCCGGTGATTCTTTAGTTTTCCGGTCAATTTTCCATGGCGAATCTTTAACGGTCCTTGCCGCAAGAGGTTTGATATCTTTGTCGTTTTCAATAATTTCAGCTCGCAACGCTTTTATCGAGTTCGTGGAACTTTTTGTAGCTGAGGGCGTAGCCTCGTTTTCAGCTTCCTGTACGGAAGCCAGTCCGTTCTCTTTGCCACCCAATTTACGCCTTGCTCGGGGCGTTAGAGTCGGTTGAGGTTTGGGTGGTTCTTCAGTGTTAAACAATAAGATGGAGCTTGGATCTTTGATGACGTTTCGTTCAAATTCCTCCATACCTGGAAAGGTTAATTAAAAAATGTTAAAAAAATGATAGTTACTCCTAATATTGCTATGTTGGCTGTTTTCTTTTCATCTTGCTGTTTAAATTTAAATTACGACAGGAGTATATCAAAGGTCGAACCAGGTCATATAATCATGCAACATGGGAGTGTAAAGTATATTTGTCGGTCGGTCGGTGACTCGGAGAGTGTTGACTCCCAAATAAGGAATATGAACAAAAGCAATTGAATGAGAATATCTTTTTGACAACCGGACAACGTCATTTTAATGCCTGGATAACGTCATTTTAACGTCATAATAAGATGATGGACGTCAGAAAAACATCAAAAAAGACATAATATGGTTGCTGGAAATATGATAGAATACAACCAACCTTTATCTCGAACTTTGCGTCCATATTTATCAGTGGGCGTGTGAGGGTTGGACACCCATTTAGTAGTGGGCGTGATACTGTAACTGTAGGGTGAACGTGATTCTGGTGAATATTCAAATGATTCCTTCGGGTAACGGTGTCGTCGTCTAAAGAAATGAAACCAATTTTTAGGGTAAATCGGAAGTTTTTACAAGTTTTTTGTTATGTTAAGTTTGCTTTTTGAACACACAAACGAAGAATTAAGGTCGTTAATTTTTCTAAAGGATGTAACATTAATAATTTTTTAAACTCCAACTCCCTAATTTTTGCCAAACTATCTCTTGCAAGAAAAGAGTTTAATTGTAGCACTAATTGTAGTGTCAGTAAAATTTATTTTTTATTACAGCAACCTAGGTAAAATATTATCGAAAGGTCATTGCCGAGAAGTTCCTTAGTTTATTAGATATTGGTATAACCGGAATCTAGTGTAGGGTACCCAGAAGAAAGAAGACAGTTTTCTCAACACAAAAAGGCTGAAACAAGTTGTGTCTGCAGGGTATTATCAGATAGTTCACTGGAAAAATATAGATTATCGGAGCAACGATCTAGTGATTAAACGTAGCAGGTGTGTGCGTGGATCCTTCTATATCCAAGCCGTGTTTAACGACAGCTGAACCAGCTGCCCGTAGACCCTGTGATATCAATCGAAGTCTTAAAGTCCCTAACCAGACTATCGACCACTACATTAAATATCGACTTCATCTATCTCACCTTAAGGCTTCAACGGCTTTTTCTACGAGACATCCTCGATTGACGTAACGTCGCCATTCGTCTTCCGTACTTACGGGATCCGTATCGATCAACGTATCGTACAATGATACGTGTTCACGTTGCCGTCCTGAAAAAAAAAATATATATATATATAACGTAATAAATAAATAAAACGTAAGGTTTTCAGGTAAAAAGGTAAAACGGGAAAAAAGATCTACCGATGGGTGAAAAAATTGGGGAAAACTAGGCCAATTTTGCCCAATATTTTTCAAATCGGTTATTTCTCATGAACCATAAATACTAGGAACATTTCTTGTATATCTATTCGTCACATGCAGGTCATCCGCATCTGCGGGTCATGATAAATGTTTCTTCATGCAAGGATGTTTCAATTATCAAAAATACTACTGGTTGTTTCATTCAAAGAATTCAAAAGAAGAAAAGTCAACTGGTGTACAACCCATCAGGCACGGAACGTCGTATTAACGTCAAAACAACATTGTGTCAACGTCAGACGTCAGAACGTTATTTGGACGTTGAAACAACAATCTGTTGGAATAACGTCCCGTGTCTGCTGGGCGTACTTTTATAACTGTCTCTGAATCCATTGTTATCATTTAACTTGTCAAACAAGCTTGCTCGAAACAAATCTTTAGTGGGTGTTCGATAAGTATCGAAAGAATATCGTAAAACATCGTGAGAGTCTCGATAAGAGTTTGTTCGACGTAAGTTGTTGATAGAGTTTGACGTAATATCGTAACAAGTGCTACGTGTTTCGTTGTTATAAGCACTAAATTGGTTGTCGGAGAAATGTCGATTACTTCGATAGCTTCGTGCTATTTCGTATAATTCCATATTTTTCTTGGTGAATTGTGTATTTCTGGTAGCAAGCGAACTGTATAAAACCAATTTTGTTTAAGGTTTTCTTGCCGCTGTTTATTGTGGTATTTTTACTTCAATGGCATTCATAATATCTTCAAATTAAGAAAAACACAACCAATCTTTAACGATTTATTATCAAATGCAACTCCAAAATTGATAGGTTTTTCTTCGATTTCTTAACTTTGTTTCCTACCATGAAATTACCAAAACATTTAGAAAAAAATAAAGGTTTGAGACCCAATGTTCCAGAGATAAGACGGTTTGAAAATGAACCCTAAGAGAGGCTAACCCGTCACCTTTCTTGCTCAAGTACCTCCTCCCGGTACAGTAAATCACATGAATATCCGATCCTTCTTAAAGAGTTTGTTTTTAGAATATACCTCCTCTTTTTACTACCTTTGCTCGATAAAACAACATATTGAAGGTTAGCGAGGTCCATTAAAACCAACATTCCGCTGCAAATGTGTTAAAATCAATATTGATAGTTTTCCCTAGGCTTGTAAATGGTAGTGTAAGTCAAAAAACACCTTGTTTGGTTTTCCCACATTTAAATCTTGTACAGACTAAACAATTTAAATGGTTTTCTCGTTAAAAAATGATTCGTGATTTACCGTGAGAGCCGCAAGCAATGCTTAAAACCAGAAGGATCTATTGGTTTCAATTGGGAGAAAACCTGTCCCGATAGAATATACTTACACATAAAACCGCACACGACGTTATTCCAACATTGTTTCAACGTCCAAATTGACGTTGTTTCGACGTTAAAAACAACACCCCCTGTGCCTACTAGGTACTTAGTTCCCTGGCGATTCCCCGAAATGCGATTCCCCGAAAGAACAGTATTCTCAATCAAATTATCCAGCTCAGACAATACCCCAACAAAACTAAGAATATAATGAGGCCCCAGTGGTGACCCAAATCACGCCATCACCCTAATTTCGGGCTCGATGACGCATCAAGAACAATTACCAAATCAAACCTTATTGCGCATTTTGGCGATACAATGCAAAGATTTTGTGTAATCACGCATCTCGCTCCAAAATGTTGTCAAATCACGATCACGTTCAAACTTCAAATCACGCCAAAAAATTTCAAAACCACGCATGAAAAACTTTTGAATGTACCCTACAATGAAAGTTACTTAAACAATCACTTCAGATCCATAATAAAAAAGTACAAATCCAGATAAAACAGATACACAACACAAATATGACATCAGAGTGAAAGATTAGCTTTTGCATCAAAAAGTTCTTAAACCACTTGAAAAAGATTTGTGGTAGCAAAATCATACGCATTTAAAAGGGTTTGAGGTTGAAAACAGGAAACGACGAACTCTGATTTTCCATGCACCAATAAGTACCATCTTGAGGTTACTATACGAAAAGGTTAGACCACTCAAGTTTTACGTATTAAAGTCTCTTAAACGAGTTTGGAGAACGAAGCATCGAGACAGAAATTTGTCTCTTTTATCCAACCGATTTTTTAGAGACTTTTGTACTAAAGAACGAGCGTTGTATACGAATTAAAGAGGGTGTTGAAGTCTTAAGGATATAGCTCAAATCCTCGTGGAAGCAAAAAATGTGTCTCGGTTATCCAGTTGCCGATTTGGCTCGAAAAAATCTTTTACGCAAACTAACCAACGTTAAGTTAACAAAAAAATGACGAAACTACTCTCAAAAGTCATTTTAGAAAAATAATTCACATACTGTAACACATAAAAAACAGGAAAAAACTTTCAATTTCCCTATATCCCTAAATACACTATAAAAAAGCTTCTTCCAATCCGACCTTGACTCGCATTCAAGTTCCATAAAGTACTTTTTAAGCAGAATCTAGCGTTTAATCTAAATCTTTTACTCAACAAACAGTCCAACATCATCATCAATTAAAATTCAACAAAAAAAACTGCTGGAGCCACTCCATGCAACGATGTTGATTAAATAAGACCAACTAGGTGCTCAAGTAGAGTTTAAGTAATCAAACATTACTGAAAAACCCACTCATCTCATGTGTTAAAATCGTTAACTTCCTCATATACTATATACATAAAAGATTGAAAGAAAATGCCTGGTACCATACTTTACTTGAAATATATAAGCTTCAAAAATAGTATACATGTGTAGAATTTAAGAACTTTGTGAAAGAAATGACAAATCAATGACCCAGCTTCTAACACGTAGAAAACACTTTCAAATTCCATTTCCACCCCCTAGACCCTGACCCTTTTGTTTCAGACCTGGTAAGTCGCTAGTGGATTGTTGATAGTGTCTCTACGGTGACTCCCAGGTCAGAGAAAAGTTTTTAAGCTATAAGAGTTGCGAAGCGATTTAGACCCTCTCGATTCGCAAGTTGCAAGCCCAAGTCTGCGTCTTTCAAAATCCAAGGTCTGTTCTCTGTTGAAAAAAGTGGACCAAGTCAAGCACAAGACGAAAAGAAATTAGTTGCTTAGTATACACCAACTGAAAAAAGCTTCCCTGCTTCTTGGTATAAATGCTACGAATCACGCATTATTTTATTTTGTTGTAAACACAACACATTCAAGTTTATCAAATATACCAAACCATCAGAAAAGAATCTTCTTAACAAGTTGCTCTATAATATACTGTAGGCAGCGGATACCAAATACAATTTGAAAAAAAGAAATTACACATAACAAGTCACAGGTTCCCTTTTAATACTCTCACAGTTGAAAAACTAAACAGTGTGAGGATTGAAATGTTTAGAAAAAGGTCTCGAACGTTTGAAGCCAAAGTAAAAGGATGCTCTAATACGTTCAAAACAAAATGTGTAAAACATTTTACTGGTTTCCAGGCTCCTGATGAGCCATCATGTTCTAATAAAAAGCTAATGTCAGAAACATTGTGTGAACAAGTTGAAATACATACTGATAGTAGCGTGATTTCTTAATGCAATTCACAGCACTTGACAAAGTCTTTAATAAAATGAAAAAAAAGTTTACTTGGAGCAACTAGAAACTTATCGTATTTTATTTCCGCCGTGAAGTGTAGAAGAAAATTTTCAAAAGTAGTTTGAACATGTTTATGTTTTCACTAATCCAAAACAAAAACTTCAATTCATTCAACTTCTGAATCGTCCAGGTTTTGGATACGGCCCGCGATGGGGGTTATCTATAACAGATGCATTGATTGAAATATATGATCCGAAGAGGTTGGATATATCCCTTTGATCCGTTCCGAACGTATCCTCCCGATGAACAAGAGCATCAAAATACTGTTTTCTTCATCTAAGCGTATAAAAAGCGCTATTTTTCAGCCACACAACAAAAACACGACTCAAGAAAACCAAATTTTAAGCAATTACTCAAATAGCCAAAAGTTAACTCTCCAACTGCTGCAATAACTTTAGCTTCATATTAACCAACATACTAGCTTCATAGTCATAGTTTTTATTTCGAAAACCACCAGTGCCTGCGTGTTTAACGTTTTCAAATAATTGTGCGGTTTTTTGTAACGATCAAAAAGTAATTTCGTGCTTTAAACTTTTAAATATTTCCTCAGTTACAAGAAATTAATTTTTTCATAAGAACAGTAATAGCATGCAGAAGAATTTGCTGAAATTTTTTAATAAAACAGCTTGAAGATATAATAATCCTCTAAGTCACGCCTCCATCACGCTAAATTTCAGGCTTAATCAAGCATAACGAATATCTGCGCAAAAATTCGTGTAGTCACGCATCACACACTCCAAAATTCTGTCAACTCACAATCACGTTCGAATTTCGAATTGTTGTTTACCCGAAAAGGTAAATGATTTTCCTTCATTTAAAAAAAAAAGTTTTACAGATCTCGTTGGGTTTCAAGAACCTTTTTGGGTCACATGAATAGTAAGATGGTCAAATTTCGCGATTAAAAAATATCACAACAATATTTTAACATAAGAAAGCATACAAACATGCAAATATGCTTTACTGTCCCGACGTTTTGTGAATTTGCTTTTTTGTCCTCTGCCCACCTATTGTTTTGTCAGAACTAGGTTTATACCTACGAGTTACCTTTAGCATGTTTTTTTTATTTCGCAATTTTTATGTAACCCCTATCAGAATACTAAAAACTTAAGAATTTTCTATTTTCCAAGGTCATAATTTTTTTTTACTTACAATTCATTCCTTCTCCTGGAGCGATTACAAAAGTTGATGTGGTTGGGTTGTTATGACTTGAAAGTTATAGATAAAACCACAGAAGAAAGAATATGAGGTTGTCGTCTTTTACAAAAATTTTAACTCAAGTAAGATCTTTTTCAATTTCAGTTTTTTACTTGTTGCGACCATTTTACAAACAGACAGGAACACCTTTCCAGTTGTGTTTTGCAACCGTGAAATAAATCTAATTCGTACCTTTGTCATCCTTCAGATCCATAAGAAACCGTGATGCAAACATCCTCAAAACTACTTCTTTGTAAGTGCAACTAAAATTTTTTATTCATTTTATTGCAACAGTGACATGCTTCATATAATGCGAGAAAATGTATCTAAGCTTTTCAAAGTGTAGGCAGTTCAAAATGTATGATTTTACTTTCTTGTCGATAAAGATCTCGATGGGCTTATCGAAAAGCTTTTCACGAAATAAATTTGTTATTTAGCTAGTTATGATTATGTCAAATGAATACAAACTTTATTTCAATTGAGAAAAATGGGTTTAGTGAGACCCCCAGTGACTTGCGTGATGGCGTGATTTGGTGGGTTTTTTTCTGGCGTGATAACGTGATTTCGGAAATATTTTGGTGTGATTGCGTGATTGGATGTTTGAACATCGTAAATTGGCAAAATCTTGGAGCGTAATGCGTGATAACAAAATTTATGCATGGTTTTATTTTCTTCTTGATACGTGATTGAATCTGAAATTTAGCGTGATCGCTTGGTTTGGGGGCCACTACTGGGAGCTCGTTAGGTGAAGACTATTTCATGGTTTACTCAATGACCAGTGATTCAGAAACTTTCATTTCAATTTTCTTTTTAGTCTTTTCTTTAATTCCAAATAGTTCTTAAATATTTTACCAATATGTTCCATTTATTTAATAGTCATTTCCTTATTGGAGTGGAGAGTCGATAAAAAATAAAATTTTCGCACGGTTCCTTGATAGTTTTTTTCTGACAGTTTTCTGATTAAATCTCAAGCTATTCATATCTCCGGGAAAAGAATCTCAATAAAAATAACCAATGTAACCATATCTAATGATATTCTGATAAGAAATTGGAAATAAAACGTTGCTTTTGTTGATCAAAATGTTGCTTTTGTTGCTTTTGTTACTTTGAAAGCGTTATCATCAATTTAACGTTCTTACAAAAAAGATATTTCTATCAAATCAACCAAGTCTGATGATGTTTCCTGTCTGAAGTGTTTATGATAACCGCATTATGTTTTAAACACTTATTTGTGAAAGATTAATGTTTCCGGTGGCATTGGTTGGACTTTTATTATGACGGAAAGAATCCTAGATACAGATTAATCGGAAAACCATCAATGTTCCGCACTCCGCCCGCTTATTGTCAAACAATAGTGGATACAGAGGGTTCTCAAAAACTTTGAAGGAGAGTGCTGCATTTTCTCATATTCCTTATATGGAAGTCAACACTCTCCGTCAAAATCTTTTGAGTAAATCTCACTGGTTTAAAAGTCTTCAATATTTTTGTATGACGGTCAAAAGATAAATGCTGCGCATCTATTGCTTTTAATCTGACTGCCATGGTCCAAAAACCAAAAACACCTGAACACAACGTATTTTTGCGCTAAATATTATACGCTTGTGGAGATTGGTGAAGTTTAATTGAAATCACCCATAGGAAATGGTTGTTATATGTAAAACTACGGCCCATGATTAACAAAATGTCCATTCGTTTATGTATTTTATTTTTTTGAGTAAATCAGAAATTCTCAAACTTAGTACCTCTTTGTAAAAGTGTGTTTCAATCTGCTGCATTTAGAATTTCAAAGAAATCTATCCATAAGGGCTGGACATACTCGGAGTTTTTGTCGCATCCACGAGAGGGGGGGGGGGGGCTCAAGTAAAGTGACCTACCGGACCTGCGGCCCTTAAGGGTAGGCTTTTCGAGGTCCTGACAAAGCCTTTGTGTACGCCCAGGTGCACTGTAAGGGTAGGAAATTTGAGAACATTTCAAATATCTTTGCTAAAACTGGGGGAAAATGGTCGAAAATGCACTGTAAGGGTCAGTTTTTTCACCAAATTTTGCAGTGCACTGTAAGGGTCCGATTTTGGAAACCCTAAGATCAATTGCACCCCCCCCCCAGGTGTATCCTGATCTCATGTTATGGATTTCTTTTGATTCAAACGGTATGGAACAAAACCATCATATATAAGCTCCATACTTTGATACTAAAGAATTGCGTTCAAACAAATCCCCCACAAATCCATTTAACGCATTTGCATAACGCATTTGCACAAACCACAAATACTTCGGATAAAAAATCGGATAAAAAATCATTTCGGGATAAATATGATTTCAACTTTAGATAAAAACATAATTTTGAGTTGACGGAATCTTTTATTTTCGCACAACGTAGAATCCGATTTCATCGTTCGTCGTCATAAGAAAATCCGTTTTTGAGCCCGTTTTTTGTGCTTATAACACAAAAATATGGATGTCATCTTACAAGTGAGGATATAGCGGAAACAATGATATTATTTTTTTCATGCTTTAAAAATAAGCAGGATGTGAATTTTAAAACAGCTTTTATTTTTGACATTTCTATATCATCATATCATATTACGTGACACAGAAAACCTTTAACATTAATTTGTAACACTAAAGAAAGACCTCTCCTGATTAGATATCGCATTTCAATTTAAGGATTTATATGTGACATGTCACATACTCTGTTTCTTATTAATCTCTTCCTCTGTAATGAAGATATTCTTGTTTGTGTACGGTCTGGTTCTTACAATGAATGGTTTGATCGTTTTTCAATAGAAAAAACATATTGACATACCCTTTAAAGCGCAATAAAAAGAATAAAATTTAAAAACCTATGTGAAAGGTTGAAGACCAGGCAAGTTAGGAAGTGTGGTGTTTAATCTTAAAAGTACGTTAATGAAAAGATGATCTACTTATCTTAAACGCGAGATTTGAAACTTATTGCAATCTACAGTATTAAGGACCAAAGAATATTGAAAGAAGAAGGTTTTCTTACCTGTGCTATACCTGTCATATCCCCGATAGCCTTTATTCAATGATGATGCAGTAGTTTGAAGTTTCTCTACGCGTGTCGTAAACTTTTCCGTACGATCCAAAAGGCGTTTGAACTGTCGATCAAAGTCAGATAGGTCGTTTGTTTTGGTCGTCGACCCATACTTTCGACTGGTTGAACTATACGTAGATGACAAACCTGATGACAAACCATAATCGTTACTTAAGTAAAGCGAGTTTCGATTGCTACTCGGTTGGCTTCGGTAACCGTTTATTCCCGTTCCCGTTCCCGTTCCTGATCCTGTTCCATACCTGGACGAACGATATGTAGACATTGCTTCGGGATTTTATCACTTGTGGTTCGTTGCTTTATACCGAGCATGCGGATTGTCTTTTTGCACGTTTTCTAAAATGAAATAGAAAATCACTATTGTTTTACTTTACCATATAATTCATCTTCCAATTGGCGATCACGTCGTTCTTTAGTACAAAAGTCTCTAAAAATCGCTTGAATGAAAGAGACAATTATTTTTGGCTCAATGCTTTGTTCTCCAAACTTGTTTAAGATACTTTGATATGGTCTCAAATTGGCAGGTTCCTAATGCAAACATGATGCCCTGATCATGCGCAGTGCGATATATGGTTTCAACACTTTTTTCTACAAATGGCAAGTTGTCAAGATAAAGGATTTTTTATGTCTTTAAAGATTACTGCATGAAATAGGCTATAATAAGATAAAATTATTTCTACGTCATGAAATATTGGTATTTTATAAGTTCTCTAAAAACAACCATTAGAAAAGCGCACTCAATGATACCATCATCAATTTATTTTTTCATCGAACCCAGCGGACACACACACACACAGACACGCAACATTATTTCAACGTTGTTTCAACGTCCAAATAACGTTCTGGCGTCGAAACAACGTTGTTTGAACGTCGAAACATCGTTCCGTGTATGCTGGGAAAGTACTCGATGAACAGTCAGATACCAACCAATAATAAACAAAAAATTCCTCGATAAGACAGCAAGAAGAGTATCAATTACCAGGTAGCCTCTTAAACTGGATATATTTTCACTGGAAAAAATGACATTCACAAAAATGGGAAACAAATGGCAAATGAAAAAAATAATTGCATGAATCAGCGATAATTTTCTTTAACTAAAGCACACAATATGTCTTTATCTCTAGCTTAAAAAACTATACGAAAACGTGAAAGTTAAACCCTTCATAAAGCTTCATAAAGTAGTCAGGTACTCAAAACAATTTCTGAACGTGAAATTTATATATTTTGTTTGAAAATTCTTTATAGTCAAAAAACATCTTTCAAATGAAGGTTCTTAATTGTATTCGTTTGGATTTTCTGGTGTAAAACAAATATCACGGACCCGATGGATCCTCTACCCACTGGAAAGGTTACATAAAACCGTTCCAGGTTAAAAAAAATAGCCTAGAATATCATTGAAAAAAGACCATATTGAAAAAACACTGGAGCTTTTATCTACTAAGTGTCATCTCTATCAATTCTTCAATATATTTTTTTATATCCACCAAGTCACTGGATATACTGTTGATGGGGTTAGATATAATGTTCCAATAAGCTAGCTACCAAAAGCAACGTATTGCCACGACATATGTTCTGATTGTTTAGGCTAAGTACTATAATATCACTGTAAAGCCTTACATAGTGCCTTACATATTCTGTCTATTCGCTCCTTGTCTGACCTTATAGGTGTTCATTCTTGATTCTCACATGAATTCATTTTACAAAAAAATAAAAAAATAAACATGTCCACAACGAAGATACCATTTTTCCTCATCTACAGTACGTAAGTTTAAAGTAAAAAAAAACGCTCACTTTGTTCACTGCGCTAAGAACTATAATTACACCCAAGCAATTAATAGAACGCACAGCTTGCTTAATAAAATTTAAAACACAAATACACGAGTAAGAAACATAAAACAGTTTCCTATTCTTTCCAAAGCATCCGCAATTCGTTTTTTTACTCTCTACATACTCTGTCTTTTTAAATTAATCTCAGAACATCCTGCTTTCTGCTCTCTCATATTTCTTGATATTTTTGTTATTCTGTACCTCTAACACAATGTCATGTTTTGAACCACTATGCCAATTAAAAACTGTCAATCCTTTCTTCGTTGCAAATGTTAAATGGCTGACAGACAAGCCACTTGAAGCTAAAAGCCCCCCTTGAAACATGAAATAAATCAAATTACATATATATATATATATATGTGGCCACTCTGCATCAACAAGATTTGGGAATCCAGTAAAAAATATTACAGTGGAATAAGTGTCGGATACAGAACTTCATGAACTTTAACTTAGAGCGTTGATTTTTGTCCATATTCCTTATTTGGAAGTCAGCACTCTCACTCATAATCTCTGAGTAACTTTTGTATCTGCCTCTGGGCACTTGAAAATAAAAGTCCCTCTTGATGAAACAAGCAAAAAACAAATTCCGAATATTTTGGGTTACTCTGCATCCAGCAATACAGTGGAATTTCTCTAAATCGGACACCATTGGCACAACAAATGTGTCCGTCTATAGAGGTGTCCGAGATTGAAATGAACTGAAATTATCCCGTTCGTTCCCAGGAATAGTATCTGTTATAGTGATGCCCGCTTAAGACCATGCCCACTATTAATATAGAGTTTCAACTGTATTGATAAATTTTCAAAAACAACAATTCTCTAGTTTACCTTGTTAAATTACAGTCCTTCGCACTTGATTTCAGTGTCAACGTAAAAGGCAAAGTTACCAATAAAAATATGCTCTGTCAACAAATTTGAACAACAAGATCACATTTTAAACAAACAAAAAGAGTTCTACCAACGTTCACAAAATGAAATAATCAGCCAGTATAATCACAAAAGTACTTTATTGCCTTAATTATATTTAAAATGCTTGTATTTAAACCAACAGATTACCTATTGATATAACTTTTCAATTATGTATTTTCTTTCTTGTTGATATGATTCAGATAAGACAAACACCAGGGTACAAAAAGTACTTAAACAATAGAATGACTAGCCAATTAACAGCGACATGATGTAAGCAATTTAAAAACAAGTCTTTCGAAATCAACTAAATCACATTTTTTAAAACCTCCTCTTGACTTGCGAGGTTCACCCCCTTGTCAAGAGACCCAATTCGAGGGGTTACAAAGTTTCACTCTTTAGAGCGAAAAAATACAAAAAGAGTCTCAGAGTGTGACACTAGAGGTTTTAAAAGGGGTATTAAAGTTTTAGCCCTAAACGTATAATGACGGATACAGAAGACTCTCGAAAATTTTGACGGAGAGCGTTGACTTCTATATAAGGAATATGAGCAAAATCAACACTCTCCGCCTCTAATGTATTTTGAAATTTTGTTGAAATGTCTATTTAGTGTTTGATGTATTGAGGCGCAACTAATCCGATAATTACGAACGGTTTAACAAAAGGATTTTATTACTTAGAACGTTGGTGATTTTTTATCTTTGAGAGAGTGATTGTCAACATTTGTGTGAGTACAGTATGTTAGCTACGCGCCTTGTTGCCTAGTCTTTTCAAAGTATAGAGACGAAAGTTTCTTTCTTAAAATCAAAATCAGTATTTTTCTTTACCAGGTCCCATAACGGAACAATGGCAGATACACTTTCGGTAACTCGTTTGCCATGGCTGGCATCGGTAAGACATTTGCCAAGTAAAACATTATTTAGATTAATTAGAAATAATTAGAACAAAGAAATACAATAGAATAGTGCAAGAAATTACAAATGTCTAACAGTGTAAATGACCAAAACCTTCTGTATTAGCATGTATTAGAGACCCCGCTACTTCCTTTTTATGATTCTGATGAAAAAGTAGCATGGTTGCAGCAGCCATTCTGAATTGTGGCAGTTGATAAAAAAAAACAATCAAATTTCGCAAACTTCTTGTTTACATCATCTCCTTGTTCGTATTTACTAAAACTAAATTTCGACATTTTTCTGGTGGTGTCTTAGCTACTTCTGTACCCGCCTCTGCCTGCACACTAATTTCACGATATATCCAAATAACAAGAAGATGTAATACCTGAAAATTCAGGGATAATCCAGATCGATTATAAAAATATAGCACCTCTCACTCACTCACTCACAACACCGACAGTCAGTAGAGAGCTCATATAATAAAGCTTTTCAGTGAGAGAAAATAACGATGATGTTTTTTTCTTAATAGATTTTCAAATGGTTTAACGAACAATTTTGATATGAAATTTTGAAATGTAATTTAATGAGATTATCCCTATACTTCTCAAACCTTTGTCATCTACAGTTCGCGCTATTTTATTAGGTTGTACTACACATTACTTTCTCTGATATACGCTCTAGTAATATGGTACAGTTGAACCCATGTAATTCGAATTCTCAAGGGACCGAAAATTTCGTTCGAATTACATAAGTTTTCGAATTATAGGAGTTTGATTACGCTTGATTAAGTCAGGCGGGACCGAAGACTTTATTTGATTTGTGTGACACTTTCCCCGGTTTTGGAAAAATCGGTATTGCGTGAATTTCGAAAATAATTGTGTGAATGCGTGACGAATTGAGGAGTGACTGGGAGGGGCCTCAAATACTATCGTAACACGTTGTGTCTGTTTGCTATATATAATAAAAGAAGAGAATTCATCATATATGACAAAGATTGTTGCTTTCCATATATAAGCATCACCCGTCTCTCAATAGCGCCCAATGGCCAATTGAAAAAATCGCTTAAAGAATTCCCATTTTTTTCGCCTGTTCAGTTGAGAAAATAGTAAACCAGTGTGAGACTCTCTCGAAGCCCCGACGCAGAACAAAAAATACAAAGAGCCATTTCGCTGAATATAAATGTAATGAAAGAAAAATAGATTCTTCATGACCCCTGCTGGAAAAGCATTACCATGTGACCAACCCAAATATTTTTTGGGTACCCACTGAGACACAGAGACAGAGGTGTCGAGAAGAAATATCTAAAGACATTCTGAACTGTAAATGTGATTACTTTTGCATTCGTAAAGATGCTTCTTACGAACCATTTGCAAACATCTATTTTTTAGTGTTTCTGTAGGAATTCCCCTCTGATATACTTACAGACT
The DNA here is from genome assembly GCA_032270745.1 of Tiaropsis multicirrata. Classification (NCBI taxonomy): domain Eukaryota; kingdom Metazoa; phylum Cnidaria; class Hydrozoa; order Leptothecata; family Tiaropsidae; genus Tiaropsis; species Tiaropsis multicirrata. The sequence goes on from JAUJPO010075007.1 coordinate 25,232, forward strand.
ATTAAGATTGAGTTTGAAGAATATAATATCAAACCAGAGCTACTGTTAAAACTTATCTACCACTCTCATATAATAGGAAGTATTTTGCATGTATCTAACCACAGACGCTAAGAGTACCACCACCTTCTCCACCCACCGCACTCTTTGAGATTAATAATTTATCAGATTCATGAAACGAGAAAAGAACTTTCGGGGAAACATGAGAGATCCCCAAGGTAAAGAAAAACAAGAGCCGCAAAGATGCGGATAAATATTTCCTTAGCAATTGACTTTATTGACCAGAAAATATATGTATCGAC
>JAUJPO010075008.1:0-11299 GCA_032270745.1 Tiaropsis multicirrata
GGACGGGACCGAAGATTTTGTTCGAATTGTATGAGTTTTCGAATTATAGGAGTTCGAATTACATGGGTTCAACTGTAGTTCGAAAATACGGCAAAGTACATTACCTACACACCCGAGCGCACCAAAAATATATTTTTTTATAAAATTCGAGTCTAATTATTTACTGCTATTAAAATTAAAACATGTTTTTGGAAGTTTTCAAGCTAAATGGCCGTGTTAGTTTCTCAGATTAAATCAGTCTCTTTGCTATTCTGTTCTTCAAATCGATTATCGTGGGAAACTTGCAAATAACGTATAATTTTTATTGAAATTAAGCATGATTGTCAGACTTTTACAGTCCCAAGAAAAACTTTCTTAACACCGGCCAGTCGTCTCCTAAAAAGTTTTTCACCCAAATATGGACATCTTTCTTAGTATGGCCTAAATTGACGTGAGGTTTATTAATCTGGCATTCTAGAAAATATTACTTTAATTCTTTTTTTTCTAAGGCTATTGATCAATTTCGTTGAGAACAAGGAGGAAGAGGAGTATTGGGGGTATGTTTATTCAGCTGTGTTGTTGGTCATGATCACCATCCAATCCTTATTTCTTCAACAATATTTCGCACGCAGTTACTTAGAAGCCATGCACGTCAAGACGGCCGTCCTTGGCCTTGTCTATCGTAAAGTAAGTCACTGTTTTTTGCCTTGTCGAATTTAATTGATTAAGGTAAAAGATTGTCAATCAAGACCTTTACCTGAAAAGGATTGAAAGAAGTCATTGCATTGACGAAAACCTTGACTTTGGGAGGGTCGATTTTTTGCCAACTTTAATTCACAATTCAATTGGACACGGCAAAAAACCCTCCAACTGAAGTAGGTCTGACATTCCCCCAAACGGACGAACCTCTACCGAATGAAAATATACGGGTTTCGCATTTTTACTCGAAATGTTTATGCGATTCTTACATGTGATATTTCAATATTATTGGTTGATGACCTTTCTATCTTTCTAGTTAAATCATCACTAAAATCGTAACTCACAGGGGGGGGCAACTGCTCTCAGAATTAGTTCATTTGATCTTCTTATTTTTTTACACAAAGATACCGTCGAATGAGACAGAGTCTTATTTTCGAATAATTTCCGGCCTTTTCTGAGATTGAAACATTATTTTTCTTTGGTTTTGTGGATAAGACTGCAGTAGGTGTAAAGGATTTCCCTGGTTTTTGTGGGTTTTTACCTGTGGACCTAAGTTTCACTCAATGTATACCTTAAGGGAAGAAATTTTCGCGGAAGTAATTTTCATAAACAACACATAAAATTTTACCCCTAAATTGGCATTTTAGGCCAAATTAGCCTCAACCGCGAAATTAAATTCCGCGAAATATTTAATTTGCAAGTTCTGAACCGCGAAATTAAATGCCGCGAAAATTTCTTCCCTCGAAACTTTCTTCCCTTAAGGTACGAAAAAATAGTATAGTGGAGAAAGAATCTCTTCATGCTGCCAAGTGGGTACTGGAAAGGGGTTCATTAGAGAGGTGACAAGACTGTTAAACTCATAGGTCGAATATAGTTCCATAGGAGTGATATCAATGAAAGTTGTTCACATCATGCCAGCTCTACTTCGTCAGAAACCAAGCAAAAATTCAAAATCCAAAGACCACGACGTTAGACCACTAGAAAGGAGACTTCGCCTTTGGCAAAGAGGGGATATCGGTGCTCTGGTCAAAGAATCTAAAACACTACAATTAAGACTACCTAAGCCCGCTGAAAATAAGACTATCCAAATCATCTCTAAACAATTTAAGGAAAGAATGGAGAAGGGGGATGTGAATGGTGCAATCAAACTTCTTACGAATAGCATGAGTGGAGCGAGTCCTTCCACTTGATGATACCACGATTCAACTCCTGAAAGACAATCACCCGGAAGGACGTGATAAGAACGAAGAAAATCTCCTCAATGGTCCTGTTCAGCACGTCGACTCCACGAGTGTTTGATGCTATTGATGAGCAGATGGTGATGAAAGCAGCCCTAGCAACTCAAGGTGGATCAGGCCCATCCAGGTTCGATGCTGATTGATGGCGTAAACCATTGACTTCCAAAACATTCGGTGATTGCAGTAAAGACCTCAGGAGATCGATTGCAAACGTTACAAAGAAATTCTGTGTACCCAACAAATCAATGACAAATCATTACAGGGTTTCCTTGCAGCAAGACTCGTCCCACTCGACAAACAGCCAGGCGTTCGACCGATAGGTGTCGAAGAGGTGCTGAGGCGGATCAGTGGAAAACTAGTGATGTCAATCGTTAAAGAAGACGCCATCACATCAGGAAGCAGAATTCAAATGTGTTCTGGTCAAAAAGGTGTGAGTGAAGCGGCAAAACATGCCATCAGAGCTGTATTTGAAAACGAAGCAGCCAAAGCAGTAATTCTCATGGACGCTGCGAACGCTTTAAACAGCATCAACCGAAAAGCTCTAATTCACAACGTTCGAGTACTGTGTCAGATCTTCGCAGGCTACGTTATCAACTGCTATCATATTCCAGCAAGACCTTTCGTGATTGGTGGCATCGAATTTAAGTCGAATGAGGGAACCACCCAAGGGGATCCAATTGGTATGGCTGTCTTCGCAATCGGCATAACTCCATAACTAAATATCATGCTGTCCACAACAGCCGACGTCGAAGATCAAATGGCTGCATTTGCTGACGATATAACCTCAGTAGAGAAGCTTGCTTCACTGAAGTTGTGGTGGATCAGAATAACATCCATTGGTCCCGACTTCGGGTACTTCCCACAGCCAACATAATCGTGGTTAAGTATCAAAGTAGAGCTAATCGATCAAACACGAGAGTTGTACCATCCCAGCAAGGGCAATTGGCCTAATTATAAAATAAATTCTAACCTAGGAAATCATAGCGCTAGACAGTAAAAAAGACACAAATAAAAGCTAAATAAATAAATTCTAAAGATTTGCAATCAAGCCACTCCATTTCGTACGTTCCAGGGCTAGGTTAAACCAATCACATTTATCAATTTTACATTTTTTCAAAGATTTGAACACACCTCAACCATATGTAAATTCGGGTGCTCCAGTGGGCTTTTTCGAAGGGACCCACGAAGGCAATAGTTTACGAGGTTAGCGATCATAACTCACGTGGGCAACATGCCCAAGCCAACAGAGTTGTCGCTTTAAAACATAACTATCAATTGGTAATAATTTCATTTTATTCAAAAGATCACACGTACTCAGACGATTTTCAAAAACATCTTTCATCGTAACACATTACACATCGAGCGTACACATTGAGCGAACCCATCGACGGTGAAAGATACGTAGGAGATTGAAAATTTTCTCGGTTAAACACCACGATTCAGATCCGTACAGTATAATCGGCAACACAAGCCCTTCGTACACAGAGCTTTAAATGAACATTGAAGCGTGTGAATTGACCAGAATACATTTACGTAAAGCTCCAAATGCGAATGGTAAAGAAGTGGTCGGAAGGGCTGACACTACTATCAGAAATTGCAGTCATACAACCTCAAGCGGCGTATGCATGTTTTGTGAGTGGTTACCAGCATCGCTTCTAATTTGATTGTGATGTTTATGAGTCAAGATGCTAAAGTTAAAAATTCTCGCAGCTAAGCTGCTAAGCTTGCAGAAGCAAAATAAAATAAAATAATTTTTCTTTCATGTAGTATCCTTGTGCACTTTTTGTTTGCACTGCAAAAATATGTTTGCTCTCATCTCAGGTAGTGTAGTCAACGAGCGACACTGAAAAAAATTCTTCTTTGTGTGTTTTGCTATGATTATTTTTCTTTGAGTGTTGAGGGTGGGATTTTGCTGGTGTGTGAAAGATTTTAGTATATGCTTTTTTCGCGTTATGAGTATGATGAACACTGATTTAGTATGATAACTAAAGTTGTTCCGACGTCCTTTCAACATTAAAACACTGTAAAGACGTCGAAACAACGTTGAAAAGATTGAATTGTTTCATAAAATTTGGCAATCTCTGGCTTCAGTCTGTGAAGGGACCGCCGTCTTGTTCTTTAGAGTCTCACCTCAACAAGTTGATCGCAGGTGCGATCACGGTCACGGTATTAGTTTTGCGTTGTATGACCGCAAAAACTAACGACTCAGTTCAGGTAGATGATTTTATCAGGAAAATGAGTTTACAAGTCGTACAAGGCTGAAAGGAAAAATTAGCGCGGCGGTAGAAATTGAAACAAACGACTTCCTTAATACCCGTGACATTTTTTTTGCGTGGTTGCAAAATTTTCTTATTTTCTTATTTCGTCGATTAGAGATTTTGTCTAAGGCAATTGGATCGTCTACAGTTTAGGTTGTTTTCAACGTATGTGAAGGGCGTATGTGAAGGACGGCAGGTAGAGGTACGTAGCCTTACACGCTGGATGATGATTTGACTTTCCAGGGAAATGGATGATTTTGAAACAACAGTAGAGTGGTCTTTGTCTTTGAATAGGAAGATGAAATATATAGTCAATGCTGTTTGTTCGAACCACCATGACAGTTGCCCTTCGCGGACAAGGCTTCAACATCAATTGTTTTCTGAAACAATAGATAAACAATGTCTTGCTCTCCACCGTTTTATAAGATGTTTATCCAGAGTTCTCTTATATATCATCGGTGGTATAAATGCAAGATGGTTGTATGATATTTCTACGTCGTTAGGCCAACTCGACATGTCGAAAAGGAATTTTGTGTAGGGTTCTCTTTGAACAAATCACCTAGAGACCCTCTGTCGGTATGACGGTTGTAGGTGCACTCTAGTTTTATAAGAACAAGTATACACGCTTTTCTTTATAAGAATAGTGTTTTTTTGGTTTCATGATGAATGTTCTTAACTTTTTGGTTCAAATCATCCTAAGATATTCTTAACATATTCTAAAGTTTTAATCAGCCTCAGCCTGAATAATGGTATAAATGATTAATATTAAAACCACCATTTCATTGAAAGAGAAGAATAAATTTGATCCACATTTTCTCAAATTTCCGACCCCCGCTCTTAAATATATGCCTGAAATACTTTCCTTGGTCTAAGCTTTCATTAGAAAAATTCCCATGCTCAAACTGTGAGTTCTTCATAGTTTTTTGTAAAATTTGCCATCAAATCTGAGGCTCGATGTTCTTATGAAATTGTTCTTATGAAAGAAAAAGAATGTATTCCTTATTATTTATAATCCTATCATGAAAAAATCCGTAAAAAACTAATTGATTTGATGGTAATAGTAATCAGCCAAGCAAAACAAATTGATGTCTACTTATTTAATTCCGTTAAACGTTTTTTATCTTTTGCATCCATACACGATAACTGATAACACACCATAGTCACAAGAAGAGAGATAGTCTGGAAACGCTCGGACCGTCGCTTATGTTGAAAATGGAACGACGGCCCAATGGACATGCAATGGTCGTCAAAACACCAATGTCAATTGGTTCTTTATACAATTGACATTGTCAAAACAAAAATGTAAACAAAAGGGACACTAGCATTTTTGTAAACAATAACATCGGCTAATAAAATTACTTGCGGTTTCCAGACTCTTTTTGTGACTATGATGAACACACGCATCGAAATTTAGTTTTGTGCATGCACTCGTATAATCTAGACAGTTCTGTATGTTATTTTTTTGCAGGCGTTCGTTTGTGTATTATTTTAGTTTTTTTTACAGTCGTTTTCTGTATGCCTTTAGAGAATTTTTAACAAAAATTTTTACTGAATGTAGTATTTAAAATGACAACAGCATAGCAGTGTTGTTGTGATTTTAATTTGTTAAACAAGCTCATGACATCCTTTTTTTAAAGGATTTCTAAATTTTATATTCAAGTTTTGAGAAGAAACACACCTTTACTTAAATTGACATTTGGTGCACTTTTAACTGATCAAATTGGTCAACATGGGCGAAGGAAAGATTTTCAAAGTGTTGATTGGATTTGCCATTCCGGTCATTATTATTGGTGTTATTTTGGTCGTTGTTGGTAACCGAAATGATATCGTGGAAAAGGTAAGAAAAGGTTTCATTTTGGCGGTTTTACCTATAGTTACGCCGAACGTACGTACTAAATACTACCTTCAACCTTGAACATAAAGCTGAAAAAAAACACAATATAACTAACCTCTTAGCCCTAGTACTGGATTTTAAAACGACGGTTTGTGTTCGGGCCCTTGCATTGCAGTACAACATTTGCCGAAAAGCCGACCCTTGCTTGCAAAGCAAGACGTTGTTAAAAATACCAGGAACTAGTTTTTTTGAAAAATGCGCTCCTGTGTTGGCAAACCCATCTGTAGGTTAAAGTTTTGCTTAAAATGACTTTATCTTGCTTAGTTGTTAGCTCAAAATCACTCAAAGAACAAAGCTTTGGCCGTGTGTTCGAGCCGACGTGTTCTTCACCTTATAGCCTCTGATAAACATTTTGACTTTCTTTGAAACTGCACTTTGTTCAAAGTTGATAAAATTTGCTTTTGATTAAAACAAAAATGAAGATTTCGTCTTTCCATTAGCATTAATAAGAAAACGCCCGGCCCTGCAAAATTTTTCATTTGTCAATTTAGAACCCGGAAATATTTCCTTTCTGGCGGCACTGAGAGAGTTGACTGAAGGAGGAATTTTCCAACCGCATAAACGGAAATCGACCTAAAATTAAAGTTTTTTTCCTTTTTGTGGCGAGCTTTGTAATTGGTTTAATTGCGGAAAAGTCTCTTTCTTTGTTGCACATATTTACCGCGTAATTGCAACCTTTTAATAGCAATTTATGTTTAATTTAGAAAAAAAGAATTTAGCGGGTATTATGTCAAAAACTCGATTAAATTTGATTAATTTGAAATCACTAAACTTGGCCTAATTTTCATCATTGTCTTAATTTTCTTGCCAGGTTTTTGCCCCTGTCTCTATAACCCATTGGGTACCAAAAGTCGAAACTCAATTTGAATTAACATGGTGAATGGTTTTCCAGTGGTGGTTATTATAAAATCTTTTGTTCTTTCTTCATATTTTTAATAGTAATAGTAATTAATATCATAGTTCGGGGTTATATCATTTTTATATTATGGTAATATATCTAGGCTCGGTTTGTGTTTGTTGTTCATAAGCATCTTCCATGATTTTTTTTGTTCTTCTTTCCTTCAGAAACAATCGACGTCGACCATAGTAGATGCAGGAGGTAGTGGAACACGACTGGTTGTTTACAAATATACTGATAAATTAGAAGAACATAAAATCGAATGTGAAGGTTTGTAACCGGATTTGGCCGGAAACTAATTTTGATAAACAACGGAATATTCGCAACATTTTGATTTAAACCATTTTAAACCGCGGTAATGAGTGTTGGGTGTTGGGCTCATTTTCAGGAATTATTTCCTGATTTCGCGATAGTTTCGCGCGTAACCCCTTTACAATTGATTTTACCACATGCACATCAGCTTCCCTTTCCACATTTCCCAGAAGGCACGGAACGCGTTGTTTTAACGTCGAAGTAGCGTGTTGTTATAACGTCAGACTGTTATTTGGACTGTTATTTATATCTCAAAAAATTTCTTCTTCGCCATAACTACTAAACTTAACTTTCCCTCAAACTTTCAAAACATAATCCTCTCTGGAACCTCTGTATGTATGTCCAAAAACTTTGGGGCAGCCTGGAGGCTTCAAAAATGGTCGGATTTGGCTGAAACTTTTCACACTTGTTCCTTGGGCAAATCCCTGGGGTGTTTTCTTCATTTTTTAAAAATCTTGATTTTTGAGGCCTGGAGACGATTTTTTCTTCAAAGCGAGGCTAAACTTTGGGGCAGCCTGGAGACTTCAAAAATGAAATTTGGCTGAAATTTTGCACACTTGTTCCTTGGGTGAATATATGGGGATAAATGTTTTATTTTTCGAAAACTATCATTTTTGGGGCCTGGGGACAAGTTTTTAGCCTAAACAAGGCTAAAACCTTTTAAAGAATGCCAAAACTTTCCCTAAGCAATCAAATTTACAATTGGGCCTACGAATGATTTGAAAAATACTGAAGTTGAGCCAGTGCAGTTAGCATGTTCGACAGTTCAAGCAACGTTCTGACGTTGGAACGACGTTGTTTTGGCGTAGAAAGAACGTTCCGTGTCTGAATTAGGAATATTTAAAAAAGAATTTCATCACGCAAGACACGTGATCAGTATTAGAACTAACAGCTTCAACGTGATTTTGTTGATTGGAATTCCGCTTGGACCTCTATTTAAGTACTATAAATCCCAAGACACAACGTTGAAATAACGTCTGCTGGGTAGAGCTTGATTCCGCTCCATTTTTTTCATATCAAATCGCCCCCGAAATACTATCAAATTCATAAAACAAATCTAGGAGAGTACTGGGGACGAGTTTCTATAAATCCTCAATCTTTAGGTATTGGACTTGGTAATTGGAAAGAAGAAGATTATCCAAAACTGGAACAAAAACTTAGTGAATGTTACAAAAAAGGACATGAATATTTACCAGAGGGCTCTACTAACACTCCAATATGGTTTGGTGCAACCGCTGGCATGCGTATTATGAAGTAATTATTTGTTTAAAATGTCTTTGAGTTTTCTGTCATAGCTCAAATGAAAACAAATTGATACCATAAGGTAACATTGCACAAATTGAATTCCCCGCCAAAAATGACAGTTTAAGAAATTAAACCAATCAAATCGCACGAGTTTCAACTCGCGCATAAAAACAGAAAAACTCACCTTCGAGACCCTTATAAAACATCCAAATCACTTTTTGATTTGATAGACGGGCTCCCATCTATCGCTTACATATCTCAAAAACCTCTTAACTTTTAAGGAGCGATAGTCTAGTGGTTAAAACATCGGCACAAAGTAATATGGGTTTCCGGTTCGATCCCCCGCCGCTCCTTTTCATATGTTCAAGATTGCCTAAATTACTTCAAAGTCCTAACATAAATTACTCCAGACGTAATCAGTCGAATTCAACATACTAGATTGATACAACCTATTAGGAGTTCCTAGCTTGATTCCCCACTCCTCTTCCATGCTTGTTTAGCTCAAAGATAGCCCAACTGGCTGCCTGTGGTCGAAAGCTCTTTGAAAACAATCGAAAAATCGCCTGACTAAAAGTCCTCGATCACTCCAGATGTAATCAATCGAATGCAACATACTAGATTGACACTCCTTGAAAACAATCGAAAAACTGGAAGATTACCCCGCTCTCCCAATAAAATATCGACGAACTTCTAAAAAGTGACGAACTTCGGCATTAAAGCTTGGATGCGCTTTGGAATTTTTCGATCATTACATTAAGCCGTGATTTTATAAAAAACATAAATGTTGACTTTATACGCAATATCAAATAAACAGCTGATAGTACTTTGATTAACGAATTGGTATGTCACAGGCTAACCTGTTATGTTATAAATAAGCCATGTGAAACAATGGTGGACAAAGAACACTGTTTAGTACTACACATATACTCAATTTTTCAGACTTCGTGACCCGGCACGTTATAATACCATCTGGACAATGGTAAAGAAAACATTGAATGCTACCGACTATGTCAATAAATGGTCTGATGTTTTTCCTGGCAAAATGGAAGCAAGATTCTCGTGGATCGCCTCAAATATTCTGTCTAAACAGGACTTTGTAAGTAGGTTTTAGCAACGGTGGCCAAGTGGTTAAAGTGTTCAACCCCCAGCCGGGGGAGACGAAAGACTTTAAAACTGGTACTTGCTGCTGTCCTACTTGGCACTTAGCACTAAGGGATTAGAGCGAGGGTAAGTAGAGAAATCCAGGGGAAGTAGTGGCGCCCTCCACTACCTTTGGGTAGATAGTTATCGAAAAGGGAGCGTTCGGGTCGCCCTCGACTGCGGTCACAAGCTTACTTAAGTAGATTGAGTGATGTGGTGTAGAGTAATGTAGTGGTAAATCTACCTTCTGTGCAGGAGGTCCGAGTTCGATTCCCACTCGGTACTGCGATTCACTTGGCAAGTGAATGTATCTTCATCCGGGTCAACCTATACCATGTGAGGACAATTGGGTAGTCAAGTTAAGCAGCTTGGCGAACACGTATAATTTGAGCTACAGTCAACAATAATAGTGCTGAGCTAACAGTTGACTGCTCCTTCGAAAAGTTCATTTCTTCCTGCTCAAGACATGGAGATTTCGGTTTTACGCTTTCCTTAAAAGTCATAAAATGTTTGAAAATCTACAGAATGATACCATAAACGGCTTTGGCGTCATCTGTGCAAACGGGTTTTGATGAGTTTCTATCTCTTTAAAATTATATTGAGAAATAATGAAAACAACGCCCTCTTGAACTATTGGTAAACTTATCTTGTATTATTTATCTTTAATTATTCATTTCTAGAATGAAAATAAAACAGTGGGTATGGCGGAGACTGGTAGCAGTTCCATTCAAATTGCATTTCAAGTGATAGAAGCACCGGACAGTAATAAACATATTGATGCAATTAAAATCAACGGACATAAAATCAATTTGTATGAATATTCGTATCTTTGTTACGGTGAAGCTGAGGGCATGAGAAGAACGCACGCTGAATTAATTAAGGTTTGATTTCTATTTCTATTTGGTTTGAGTTGCAGGAGGCTTTTCCAGCCTATTTTCGCAACCATGGATACTCTTTAGTTAGTATCCCGTCAGCAACCTTGGAATGACTACCCAATCCCACTCACATGGCATGGGTTGACCCGGGCAAAGGTTCGCCGCAAGTGGAAATCGAACCTTGATCTCCCGTACAGGAATCAAGGTTCATGACCACTGTACCACGGCGCCTGTATGGCTTTCTTTAAATAAGTTTAACGAGTAGAATTTATTTAGAAAATTGAATGAAAACAGTTTAAACGCTCCCTGTTTCTGTGACCTATTTGGAACAGGATCTGCTAGTTACTCTAAAGGCTTATGTGTTTCCCCTTAGTGGTAGAGGAAATGCTTACCCCAGTGGAAAATCGCAGCTTCTTTCTCACCCCAGTCGCAGCTTCACTAAAAATACCATGAAAGAGCAGTCGATATTTAATACCCTGGAAAAAAATTAGCATCTAACCTAAGTTCTGACTTCTCTCCAGTGGAGAATTTTAGTACCCACTACACTGGAAACAGGGATGTAGTTAAAATGTCTCTTTTTCAGTGAAATTAAAAACCTAATAAATTTTGAGCATGCAACTTTTTTTGACTTGATTTTTACGAAATGGAATCTTTATCAAATTTCCGATCCAATGATGCACTATTTAGAACTCTGGATGAACAACTTGCTGAGTTTCCATTGATTTTTCATGTTCTAGCTATGTCCGCGGTAATGACATTAT